>SSSI01006072.1:0-32650 GCA_004796505.1 Oryzaephilus surinamensis
GTCTTTTATTTGCATACTACTCTCAAATTGATTTATACAATAATTAATGGGTGAGATGGATTTTACTAAAGGTCTACAAATAGCGAATTTTCGATAATTTAACAACCGTTAAACATCGTAACATCATAACATCGTCAAAAATGTAACATCTATACCTAACTCATTTGTTACATATATGTACGTCTATCTTATTTCGAACCGAGTTTCGAACTTTTTTGTTTTTATCATAGCTAAGTTGCAAACATTTTTAAACGGACCCTATTATTACGAGTGATATTAACACATTTAGAAGGAAATTAAAAAATATTTTACTTTTGCATTACATATTAGCAACTATTAGGTAAACAGAAAATATGAATTTAAAGAAATTATACATATTATAATGCAAAACAAACGTAGAACGTAATCAATAAATAACAGTTTTATATACCTACGTATACCCCTGTATTAATTTGCCAAAATAAAGCAAAGACGAATTATTTAGTGAAGTGATTTCTGTAATACAGCAAGTTCATAAAAATATACAAAATATTTCAAACACTATCACATCTTTCATAAAATTTTCTACAAAATTCAATATGTAAGTATACAAAGATCGTTCAAATTTTCTTTCCACATTATCAAAACAATGAAAATAGATATAATAACATGAATTGAATATTCATTTACTTTACATTTATGTGTACAAGTATACATTATATTAGATATACCAACATATTATGATCAAAAGCTCCATATCAGACATTGCAAAACCACTTGAATTCACTACATATTCTATGTAGGCTCATCTCCGGTGGTGCGGCATCTTATCTAACCCTCTTAAATGTCTGCCTTGAAGCAGTGCACCCCTCGACTTCGCCATAATTGCAAAGGGTGCCCGCCGCCGCCGTTCATCTTACCGTTTATTTCAAACGCTGATTACAGTCCTTACATATCCAGCCCCTTACATATGATTCATCTGTTAATAACAGAAACACAAGGGTCAGACAAACACACACAAAACAACCCCTTGTATAAAGGAAGCCGGATTTTTTATAGCTTGCTTTGTATTTTTTTTGGAGCGTTTCTTTAATATTCTAATACAGAAATTTAATATTTACACAAACGACTTATCAAAGCCCATTAAATTCCATTTACATTTACATAAGTTTTCCACAAAATCCACAAACATATTAGAGATCTTGTGTGTAACTATAAAACTGTATAATACACAGGGTTGATCCGAACAGGGGATGTAAAATTGCTTGGCGTGTAGCCCACCCTTCATCTTATTATTGTATAGTTAGACAGTCGCCAAAGATAGGGGTTTATGTATTGGAAATATTATCCTTACAAAGAATTCCAGTCGTTTCGATATAATACAACCCCAAAACAGCTCTATCGTAATTTTATTTAGGGTTCAGATTCGTTCAAGATTTAGATAAAGTTCTCAAGCAAAATGGCAATAAATCTACATAGTGATATCGTTTGCAGTGAAAAGATGTAATTTATTTCCACTGTTTTTTATGCTACTAATACAAAGTTTGCCATAAAGTTTTATATTTTTATTTTATTTATTCAGATAGAATTTATTGTATAATAGGAAAAAAGTTTTGTGTTCAAAATATATGGACATAAGATATATTAGTTTATAAAAAACAATATACTCCTATTATATTATATGTATAGTTTAGTTCCATATAGAATTTTTTGTATTAGTTTTCAGCTTACAGTTTGCCAGTAATTTCATTTAATCAAGATCAAAGTAAGTTTCATCGAAGTAGTTCTTCTTATAAATTTAAAGTTTCCTTATACAGTGGAGACAGGGTCGCACCATGGGAGAAAACCTTCGCTTAATAAGATTATTGTATCTGTGTAGAACAGTAATTAAATTTTGTGTGCCACTGTGTGGGTTCTTAGTCGTCGAGTTGAAGTAAAACGCCTGATGGCGTCTTCTCTTCATTGCATACGTCAACAGCACACTTACTTTGACAACCGCACAGTCTATTCTGACATCTTGTCTTCGACCAATTTCATACAGCCTGGACACGGATTGTAAATTGTACCTTAATTACAATACATGCATAAATAACAACCAATTTTCCATCTGTTCAATACATAATCTGTTCGCACTGGCATTGTAAAAGATTCTTTTCTCGACATATATATATATATATAATATGTGACGCACTTTTGGACAATTTTGCGTGTTTTTGATATGTTGAATAAACATCGAGTAAATATATGAACAAATGTTTTCTATTGTTTTATTTGTGTTAAAATCATTTCGATTTTTGTCAATGGAAATGCTTTCAACTTATTATACATATATTTGTAAATATGAACCTATAGTGAATAGAAAAAACCAGTTTTTGGTTAACAAAAATTGTTTTGTCTAGATTTGAATATGAAAAACTGGTCCATGGACATCTGCAGCTGGCTGAGAACTGTCTAAATTGAATAATGTTGATCCACAATTAATAAAATTGCAAGAGAATTATAAAAATAAAATGAAAATTATAAGTTTTTACCTGAAACGTTGACTGAAATCTCAAGCTTTGAGTACATACGAGTATGTATATTATATATTAGGTATATACATACTATATAATTATACATAATTTGTAATTTAAAAATTCTTTTTTACTAATTGTTTACAATTTTATTCTAACTTCGAAACCCTTTAAAATAAAATAAAACAGACGCAACGTAAAATACTATGTAATCATTTGCAATTAGTAGTCGATTCTGACGATGTCTTAAAACGAAATTAACAAGTAAGTGTTTGTGGAAAGTGGCTGTCCATTAAATTCGAAATGTGTGTAGTATAGATAGGGCGAATCGGCATAGTCGGCAATAAAACTTCCCATCGACGAAACTGTTGGAAAGGAAATAACGATCAAGTCTGGGTCCGGTGATGATGATGTTCTCTCTACAACAAACATAGACATCTGGAATAGATGTTTCAGGAGATATAAGAGGAGAGATGTGCTCTGTGTGTGTGGCAAAGGGAAAACTGGGAGAACAAACCAGTCGAATGTGTGCTATGTGATTATGACTGGGAGTTAATCCAAGTTAAAATCTCTTGCAAACCGATTCAAACAGTCATGTCGAGGACGACCATGAATAAATTACTGGCCATAACTGGTAAAGTGTAGCTGGAGTCTTGCGGATTACTGGGGTCCTTACCATATCCTTAGGGAACACTTTCCGACTACGTCTTATACCAAAACTGATGCTATTGCTAATATAGAGAGTTTGCTATCTGTTTCTGGATAATTGCCTGCCTGTTAGCCACTCAAATCTACATAAAACTGAACTGGTGGTTCCAGGATGCTTTGTGGATGCAAAACATACAGATATATACATTTCACAAACATATATACACACACATTTATACAAAGATATAAAACGAGCAAATAGCTATCATTCCTGTTGTGATGATGTTATTGTCATATGATACTTAAAATAGTCGTTATCATCATTTAATGATACTCTCACTTTCATATTAAATAATACTTACGAAATATACATTAAAACTGTTCGCATAAAATTATCGAGGAAATTATGTTGTGCTCAAAATTTATTAATTTTTATAATAATGTCAAAAGAAAGAACGCATCCATTATTCATTTATCGTAATATTCAAAAAATATAGTAAATAATAATGAAAATATTGTTTTTTAAAACAATCTAAGATATTTCGTAAAATGTAAAAAATGTAGTTTATAAAACGCAAAATTCAAAAATTAACTTTTTAAAGTGTATTAAACCATTTTTTGATGAAAATTGTAAAAATGTAAAGAGAAAATGTAAGTTCAGTATAAATTTGGTAATCTTTCAATTGTAACAACTACTAACACATAAAATAGCTTAAAAAAGAAATATTAATAAAATAACTTATAAAAGTTTATAATTCTGACTGTGGACTTGTAAACAAGATTCTTTTCTCCCCCGTTAAACCCCAAAAATATGATTTGCAGTTCTCCCTTTTACACATTCCTCCGTATTTAATCAAAATTTATGGATTCTTTAACATCGCGATAGTCGACCCGCACACAATGGAATGCAGATATTATGTTAATTATAGTTTGTGGTCGTCTCAATATTCATAACAATTCTAGAAGGCCCTCTTATAATTACGGATAGTTGCCAAGTTGTAAAGTTATATACAAACGGCAATAGTGAAATACGTACAACAACCCCTCTTTCTTCTACCATGCCCCTTGCTTGTGAGAAAGGCAAAAGGGTCCAACTATACTACTACAAATACAACCGCCATTCTGCACTAAATTTTTATCCAATGCGAACCTCGAAATTACTATCGATGATGTTAGAGAGACCCTCTTTATTGATACAATAATAAGGGTTTGAGGTGAACATGGAATGTCCTGTGGTTCCAACAACTAACAACTATGTCGACAATATAACATAAGAAACTTAGAATATGATAAATTCGTTAAAACCATAACAAATACATTTTTAGTAAAACTTTTTAATGTTTTTTATTTTGATGAAAAATCCTTTCATTGTTTCAGATCGTTAAACTTGAAAAACAAATCACCTGAAATGGTTGTTTACAAACAGAAAGGCCAAACTATTTGGAGAGTCTACAAAATTTCTCTATAATCAGCTAGTTTATAGTGGAACTCTTAGAGTGGGATCATAAAAAGTTTGCCAGGGCCTAATATAAGATGGATCTAAAGTTAGTTGTAAGAATATGGCGAGCCAAGGGAGAATATGGAGAGCTTTGCTTGCTTTATATCTAAATTAGTTACTAAACAAGAAGCTTATGTGCGGCTTAACAAAGTTGGAAAGTTGCAAGTGTATGACTATATAAAGTATAGAGAGCTTCGGCAAGCCACGCTTTATTACATTCTAGGTATAAACAATTGTCGAACTACATAATTTAACTTATCATCTATTACTTATATTTAAATTTTCATCTGTTTTTAGGGTTACTATATGTTGTTCATGGAAAATATTCACTTTAAAATATATTTTTTGAAACATTAATTATCAATAAAGATAAATTTTAATTTTATCATAAATTATATTCATTTATTTACCTAGAATTATAGGAGTATTATTTATATTTTACACATTTTACTTAAAGTAATATATTAAATTTAATAAAAATCGATTAAATGTGAATGGAGATTCAAATATGGAGATGAAAGATTTACAATACAAAATTTTATATTCTAAAATAATATTCTTACACTATATAATGTTATAGCGATAGCATTATAAAACAAGAACAAGACTAAAAACTACACTTCATGTGGCTCGATTGCGGTTGTTTTGTGCCAAGTTGGGATATTATAAGATGAACAACAACAGCCGCCACCATTCCACCACCACTGTTCAGTTGCCGCCACCCTTTTCCGCCCCAGATTCTACAATATTAATCTTCCAAATTGCGTTTTGGTTGTTGTTTGTTGAGTGGACAATATTTCTCTTCATTAGAACATATGATTTATTATACATTCATGTAGTATTGGTAAATAAATTAATATCAATATAAGGCAGTAAGATACTCTCTCATTCCATTTCCAAAATTTCCACATTTATCATTTATCTTAATAGGAAAATGCAAAATATAGAACAAAACAGCCAAACTATAAAATATATAGATTTTTTCTATACACTCACTGAAGGATATTATTTTAATGCATTTTAATATTAAATTAAGTGTAATGTGTTTATACTGAAATTTCCATTAAACAACAAAGTTTGAACACAAAAAAAATTTCAAACTAATTTAATACAATATTCAAGACTGCTTGTGGGGATATTTTAGCATGTATGTATAAATCATCTCTTAGGTAAATGAAATTGCTTACAATTCAAGCTATTGATTAACTGGGATTGTTTCCTGTAACTTTGTTCGGAAAACTTGAAGTCGGTTACAAAACTTGTATATAGTTCGGGCTATTTTAGACCACGTTTATATGTATACCTGATCATGCGGTAATGCCACGTTATCATAATAAATTATATGCTCTGTTTAAGATGTTATATAAGCAGCAGCCGTATCCCATTACTTAGATATAATTGCAATTAACTAATATTAAACGATATGAAAATTCAATAATTTTTTATCGTCGATAAAAGTTCTAAACAGGTGAATGATTTATTTGAAAAATTAATAATTATAAAATAAGTATATTATAATAGTTTGGCCTGTGCAGTAAATTGTTAATTAAGGTCTGATTTAGTTATATAACGTAAAAGATGTCTGAAGGCCTTTTCATGTATACGGAAAGTTAGTAGAGGAGTAAAGGATGAAATTAAATAAAGACGCATCAGTAAAGGACTACAGACTACTCAATGCCTGTAAGGAGTTGTATGATGGTTTTACTTCACTGAATGAATCTTCAGCCTTATGCATTTAAAGGGATTTATTGTGAGAATACAATTACAAATGTACGAAGAAAACAAGTAGAAACTGTGTTTGTGTAAGTCTGAAAGTTTATTTGTTAGTATTATACTCATATACTTGTATACTCGTACAATTCAAAATTTGCGTTTTATTATTGCGAAAAATTATTCTCTCACAAATAAAATAAAAGATTAGGTATGTTTATTACCTATATACGTATTTACGTAAATTCTAAAAAAAATACTAGGTTTAACTGTGTAAACCAGATATTAGTACCTAGTTACTAATTTCAATAATATTGTAATATTTCTAGTGGTTTTCGTAAACAATTAAGTGTTCTCAGTAGAAACCACTCGCAGTGTGTATATACTTTGTTGCATTATCATCCTCTAATCTTAATTTTTATTTTTTATACATGCATTACATACTTATATTCTATATATAAACCTTGTACAAATAAAAAAATTATCTGATTTTGTTTTATTTGTTATCAAATACATAAATAATTGCATTCGTTTATACTTTGGATCAAACTTTATACTTCCTAATCAAAGATTACTTTAGTTTTTACGAAAACAATACAATCACAAAATTTTTCTCAAATTTATAAGATGTTGCACTTGCAACATAATAATGATTCAAAATTAATTGCATGGAGGTAAGTAAAAGGTGTTTTCGGTTTTGTTGTAAATAAAACACTTTTATAAAATCTTTGTTTTATTTAACAATAAATAATACATGTTCAAATAATAGTCTGCTTAAGAGCTTCAAGATGGAGTTGTGAACAAAGGACTGTATATTCAAAATAATAAATAACTTTTTAAAATAAAAGTACACAAATCAAAATTTTTTTCAACAAGACATACAATGATTTTTATTAGTAATTTCATTTTTCTACTTCACAGCGAATATAAATAAAAACTTAAGTTTCCACTAGAGTGTGCTTTTACAACGTATTATATGTATAAGTGATGGTGCGCCATTAAAAAAATTGTAAAAATAAAACAATTTCAATTCGGACCTTCCCCAGTAAATGTAGTTTAATTAATCAACAAAAAAAGGTCATAATTTAAATAAATACAACGAAATATTAATATACACTATGTCAACTTAAATATATTACAAAATTTGATACAATTTGTTTTGTTGTATTATTTGAATTTCTGTAAGTAAAAAGGTGATCTCTTACTAATGGCAGTTTATAAACCGGCTAAAATGGATCTTGGATCTTCAACTCCTTGTTTGATTTTTCTTAAAAATAGTACAGCTTCACGTCCATCAATTAATCTATGATCGTATGTTAAAGCGACATACATCATTGGTCGAATTACAACCTAAATATTGTAATAAATCAATAAAAATTTTTACAAATTTGTTAATTTATTGTTTTACTTGTCCTTTAATTGCAACCGGCCGCTCAAAGATTCCATGCATCCCTAAAATTGATGATTGTGGTGGATTAATAATTGGTGTACCCAATAAAGAGCCGAATACTCCTCCATTACTGATGGTAAAAGTACCACCATCCATGTCTTCCACAGCGATTTGACCTAACCAACACATTATTCACATAACAATTTGTTATACAATCGAAAAAATTAACATTGTTAACCTTTTCTGGCCTTTTCACCCAACGCCGCCATCGCCAATTCGATGTCAGCAAAATTCATTTGTTCAACATTTCGTATAACAGGCACAACTAGACCTTTTGGTGTGGCAACTGCAACCGAAATATCGACATAATCTCTATAAACAATTTCTTGACCATCAATGACAGCATTAACAACTGGCTGGTCTTGTAAAGCGTATGCTGATGCTTTCAGAAAAACTGACATAAAACCTAATTTGATTCCATATTTCTTTTGGAACGCCTCTAAATGAGCTTTACGGAACTCCATAATATTTCTAAAAAATAATTACGTTGAATTAATATAAGGAGCAAAAGTGGACTGTAAAAAATATTACGACATATCGATTTCGTTAAATGTGGTCAACATTGCATTAACATTTTGTGCTTCCTTCAATCTAGATGCAATTTTCAATCGCATTCTATTCATTTTAACTCTCTGTTCGGTTCTGGTGCCGGTAATTTCTTTTGTTGGATCTTGGGGTGGCACTTTAACAGTGGCTGCCTCCAAAGACTGGGCATGTCGAATTGCAGCTACGGGTATTTGGCTAACAGGGGCTGCTGCTGGTCTTGGTGGTGGTGGAGCAGCTGGTTTTGGGGGTGCAGCTGGAGTTGGTGCCGCAGACGATTGTTGTTGTTGTGGTGGTGGTGGTGGTGCCGCTAAAATCAAAATTCAACACACGTGTTTATGAAATATATGCAATAATTACCGGCTGGAGGTGGTGGTGGAGCAGCAGCAGGTTCTTCTTTAGCAGCAGCAGCTGGTTTAGCGGAAGGAGCTTCACCAGTAATATTGATTTTAAATAATTGTTGTCCAGCCTTAACGGTGTCACCATCACTGACAAATATTTCCTCAATAATACCATGTCCCGGTGATGGGACTGGTACTGAAGTTTTGTCAGTTTCAATTTCCATAACAACTTCATCGGCAGCCACATGGTCGCCAACTTTTTTCTCTATCCTGTAACAGAACATCGATATTAACAAAAAATTGTTTACAGTGGAATTTTATGATAATTTTATCGTGTTAATTAAATTTTTTATGACTATTCAATACTGATAATTTTAACCAGTTGCAGACACTTACCTAACATCACCCTCGGTCACGGACTCCGCAAATGGGGGCACTTTAACAATTTGGCTATCAAGTAATGCAGCAGACGTCCGGAAATACCGGTGGTTTTGGCTTGCGATAGGCTTTTGGACACTAAAAATCACATATATTAAAACAATTTGCACATGTAAACTATACAAGTCAACTACTTGAAAAGGATTCCTTCACAATTTTTTATACTATATTTTTGTAGTGCTTTAACACCTTGATAATAGGTCCTATGTTTGGCTGTAGCCTGAAATAAAACGAGTTACATAACAATTAATATAAATTTATTAGTACTTATCGTATCGCTGTATAAAATTATTACGTTTGTGTTACATAAGATTTATAATGGACTCTTGTATAATATAAAATTGGCATGTTGCGGAAATCAACTTACCCCAATTAAATTTTTTTCAATTGTATTATTTAAGGTTCTTAGAGCTGTACGCGGTATTTGCCGCGAAGCTATTGTTATAATACCCGACATTTTTCTGATGGGAGGACCGCAAATAAAATAAGTCCCCAAAATTAAATCCAAATATAGGGGTTCCTTCTTCACAAAATCATGTGCTGCCACTGAGCTACTGACTGCAGAAACGTTTCTGTCAAATTATCTTTAAATGGAACTGAATGGAACTGAATCTAGTAGCTTAGATCAGATCAGTTACGGTTGTGTTTCTACGTCACAAAATTTCTGATCTTTTATCAAAATTTGTAAAATATACCTCTAAAACTCACACTGAACAATATTTCATTTGATTTGGTTCAAATAGTTACAAGTAATTCATAAGATTCATTTATGAAACCGTATTTGGTATACAGACGGTATATTCCACATATACCCGATATACCCTAAAATCTAAAATGAACTCGTAAGAATAGACTGACTAGAAAAATGGCAGCTGCTGCCGCAAATTATAAACGTATTTTGCAAGTTCTGGAAAAATGGCCCATTGATAAAAATAAAGCCGGTGGCAGGTAATAACTCAGTAAATAAATCATAATTTACTCAATATAAATCAGTAAACTTTTATCAGAATCAATCCAAAACAATAGTCTTAAGTACACTTAACCTCACTTTATTTCAGGGATTTGGGTGAATTTTTAAGAAGTTTTGTTGATAAATCTTATAAAGAGAACCTATTTGAACACCATCATAGTTATTGGGATAGACAATATATTTCATTATCGAAACTAGTCAATAACGACCATAAAAATAAATATTCACGCATTTTAGCTTCTTCAGCAACCGGTTTAACTGCTGAACAGTGCAATCTTGCTTTATCAAACGAGTTTCTAGAAGAGTTAGCGAACGAAGACAATTCATACTTTAGATATTTTAAAAATTTGATTTCTATTAGACCATCAAAGTAGTAAATATGCTTTTAAATACAGTAAAACGAATTAGAATTAGAAACATAAGAAAATTTACTACATCTACACATGATGAAAATGTTGCCAATATGCCTCACACACCCGTAATGGCAAACGAAGTACTGCAGTATTTAAAACCAGAAAAAGATCACACAATCCTGGATATGACATTTGGAGCGGGTGGACATAGTCGTAAAATACTTGAATCGGCTCCAAATGTAAAACTAATAGCTTTAGATCGAGATCCAATTGCTATAAAACATGCGGAGGAACTTTCTCAGGAATATCCAGATCAAGTTGTTGCTGTATTGGGCCGTTTTTCCGACTTACCAAAATTACTTAAAGAAAACAATATTCGACAAAATTCAATCGATGGAATATTATGTGACTTCGGATGTTCTTCAATGCAATTTGATTCAGCTGAAAGAGGTTTTTCGTTGTCGAAAAATGGTCCGCTGGATATGCGAATGGGTTGCAATGAAGATTCACCAACTGCTGCTGAAATATTGGCCAAAGCTACCGAAGAAGATATTTATAAAATACTTAAATATTACGGTGAAGAAAAACAAGCACGTAAAATAGCTAGAGCGATTGTTGACGCTAGATATTTGTTCAAAAATTTAACCACTACACAAGAATTGGCTGACTTAGTGGAAAGTGTTTGCACGGATGAATTTCGAGTGGATAAACTACAAAGAAAAGCTCATGTTGCTACAAAAACGTTCCAAGCGTTGAGAATTTTCGTTAATAACGAATTGAATGAAATTAATTATGGTATGATTGTGTCACAGCATTATTTAAAAATTGGTGGCCGATTGGTGACGTTAACATTTCATTCATTGGAAGATACAATCGTGAAACGTCATTTATTTGGAAATTTAATTGCAAATGCAGCGAACCCATTACCACTGAAGTATTCCAGTATGGCATCGAATGTAAGTTTTGATTTTTCCGTAGACGAAATTACCTCCAGTTGGAAAAGTTTAACAAAACATTTACTGATACCAAAGTTTGAGGAAATTGAAGAGAATCCAAGAAGTCGATCGGCTAAATTACGAGCTGCTATTCGGGTAAAATAATAGACGTAATGGATTGTTAAAAATTTATTGTTTCGTTAAAATTGTACAATAGAGATTTAAAAAAAAATGTGATGTGGTTTAAAAATTAGAATAGTCCTTCTATTTCTCCAGTGTCAATATTGTAATCCAAGTCATATATGGCCGGTCTTGTCGGCAAACCAGGCATTTTCGTTATCTGGGAACAAATTAAATGAATTTTAGTTGCAGGTCAACAGAAAATGACATTGTTGCATAAATATGCGATTGGAATTTTTTCTAATTCATGTCTGATAAAATATTGACTTGTAAATACCTCTCCAACCATAGGAATAATGAAACCAGCACCAACTGAAATCCAAACATCATTAATATCTAATGTAAATCCAGTGGGTGCTCCTTTAATTGTTGGATTTCCAGTCAACGATAATGGCGTTTTCGCCATACATATGGCCAAGTTTCCAAAACCCTAAAATATTACGATAAAAAAAATTCACTAGCAAAGATATAACAATTACTTGTTCTTCGTAAGACTTTAATTTTTCTTCAACTATATCAGAATAAGTGACTCGTCCAGCTCCATACATTTCCCTTGCAATGGTTTCAATTTTCTGTTTAATGGGCAGATTTAATTCGTACAAGTATTTAAAATTGCTTGGTGATTCTGTGGCAGCAACGACTGCTTCTGCTAGTTTTCGGGCACCGGCACCACCATGTGACCAATGTGTGGAAACTACAGCGTCAAAAGCACCCCCATCCAATGCAGCTTGTCTTAACAGGTCAATTTCAGCTTGAGTGTCCGTACTAAAAACAGAAAGAATAGAGTAAACGAATGCTATATTAGTGCATATAACTAACGATCTGTGATTTATGGCCAATACAACTGGCAAACCAAACTTCTTTGCATTACTAATATGTTTCAGTATATTTGGTAGTCCTTTTCTCAACAAATCGAGATTCTCTTCCGAATATTCAGCTGGTATGGGAGCACCAGAGCTTACAGTCGGTCCTCCGCCGTGCATTTTCAATGCTCTTATAGTTGATACCAATACAACAGCACTGGGAACATCACCAGAAGCGCGACATTTTATATTAAAATACTTCTCCATGCCGATGTCTGACGAAAAGCCAGCTTCAGTCACGACAATGCCTTTTTCGCCGACCAATTTCAAAGCAATTTTATCAGCAATTATTGAATTTGCACCATGGGCGATGTTCGCAAATGGACCGGCATGGACAAACACAGGTGAGCCCTCCAATGATTGAAGTAAAGACGGTTCAACAGTATCTTTTAATAAAATCAGCAAAGCACCAGTCACTCCCAAGTCATCCGCTGTCACTGGTTTACCATTTTTATCAAATGCTACAACCATTTTTGCTAAACGCTCTTTAAAGTCCCTCATATCGAGTGCCAAGGCTAGAATGGTCATTATTTCACTTGCAACTGAAATTGTGAAACCAGTTGTACGTGTAAGGCCCTTTTCAGTCGGCGATTGTCCCACAGTTATTTGTCTTAAATATCTGTCATTAACGTCCATCACGCGATTCCAAACCACATGGTTTGGATCGATGTCCAAACGTGCAAATCGACGTTTTTCGTCATCTGTTAAACTATCCGGATCCGTTTTATCAATACCAAGTCGTTGTAAGCGTCTCAATTGTATGGCAGAAAATTTTCTTACACCTTTTATCTTTGGCACCAATCGATCGTACAATGCTTTGTCGCTTTGTGTTGCTTCGTGGAATATTCTTGCATCCAGCTGAGCTGCTAATAGATTATTAGCTGCCGTGATAGCGTGAATATCACCAGTTAAATGTAAATTCATGTCGTCCATTGGTATAATTTGTGAGTAACCACCGCCGGCAGCTCCACCTTTGATACCAAATGTTGGTCCTTGGGATGGTTGGCGAACAGTAGCGAACACATTCTTCCTTAATTCAGTTGATAAAGCTTGTACTAGACCCATTAAAGTTGTACTTTTTCCTTCGCCGAATGGTGTTGGTGTCATTCTAGACCCAAAAAATCAACTTCAGAAAAACGTATAATGATTACAAATACGGTATATTTTAAGTTACCCCGCTACAACTACATATTTTCCATTTTTTTGGTTCTTCAACCTCTCCAATACGGAAAGAGACACTTTGGCTTTGTAATTACCATACAGCGATACTTCAGACGGATATAAACCAATTTCTTCAGCTAGTTGTTTGATTGGTTTTGGTGTTTGTGCTTTAGCAATCTCAATATCACTGTAAAATCGTATTGGTTTAATTGTATTTGTTGATTTTTGGGCTGTAAGCGTGTTTACCTTGGAACAGGATTTAATAATTTTAATGGCAAAGGTTTCAAATTCCATTTAGAGTTTATCAAACGATCGGCAACTCTTTGGGCACTAATAACAGTATTTTTCATAAGCATAGCTACAGTCATTGGGCCCACACCGCCCGGAACTGGTGTAATATAAGATGCTATTTTACTTGCTTCTTGGAAGGCCACATCCCCTACTAATCTGCTTCCGGATTTCTTTGTTGCATCTAGTCGAATTATTATTAAATCAATTAAATTTGAAAAACAAATTCGGAATTATTTTAGAGAAGAAAAAATTATTTGTTGAAAAAAAATTTGTACACGCTATTAATAGAGAATTATTTGTTGAAAAAATTTTGTACACGCTAAAAGTTATTTGACTTTGATTAGTTGTAGATTGTTTATTAGCTATTTTAAAGATATGATAATGTGGGGTCAACTGATAACAAAACTAATACCCAAAACAAGTTTCATCCAAACTAATAATAAATCTCGATGATTAAATGAAGCAGCGATTTTACCTGGTATACTATTAATTCCGCAATCAATCACTACAGCCCCCGGCTTAATCCAATCCCCTTTAACAAGTTCCGCTTGCCCAATAGCAACAACCAGAATATCCGCTCGTTTGCACTGAAATTGCAAATTTTAATTACTATCAAACTGTGCGTTTTGCTTCCAACACAAATTATTACAATTTCTTTTAAATCTTTCGTTTTCGAGTGGCATACAGTGACAGTGGCATGATGCCATTTGAGTAATTCGGCTGCTGGTGTACCAACAATTTTACTTCTACCCAAAACCACCGCTTCAGCACCGCTAATACTAATGCCGGATTTTTTTATCAATTCAATCACCCCGTTGGGCGTACACGGTAGAAATCCGTTCATGTTTCCAACAGCGACGCGCCCTTCATTGAACGTATTTAATCTAGAAAATTAATTTTTACGAAAAAATTAAAAGCATTAAATGGTCATTCGTACCCATCAACATCCTTTTCAGGTGATACAGCATCAGTGATTAAATGAGAATCGATTTTATGTTCAGAATCAAGCGGCATTTGTACGATAATTCCATGTATATTCGGATCATCATTCAAATTTTGGACTTTAGTTAACAACTGTTAAAAGAACATTGAATGTATTCATACTTTTCAGATAATTAATGTAAATACCTCGCTTTCTGTTGTGGAACGGGGTAGTTTTATGTGACTTGCATTAATTCCTATATCAGTTGCGGCTTTCACTTTCATTCGAATGTAAACATTGGAGTCTTCTCTACCGCCAACTTGCACTATAGCTAAACCCGCTTGGAAATTGGGCAACCGTTGTTTAATATTGGCTATGTCGTTGGTCAGTTGGTCTCGAATCTCTCTAAAACAGATTCTGGTTGGAATATATTCTAGGAAAAACGTTTGTTTTTTTTTTATAGTCACCTAGCTAGTTCGGTACCAGATAAAATTTGTCCCCTTAATTTACTTGCCATGTTTGTATCGACTGGAATTTAAAACAGCATAAGTAGGTACTATAAATATGTTAATCGAATATTGGTTTTTATATGTGTTGTGTATTATAATGTAGAAAACAACAGATAAGAATGTTGAGCGCAACATGGAAGAGCTGTAGTTATAAGGGTTAAAATGTTATCGTGACAAATATAATTAAATTATGATGAATTACACAATAAAATTGTGTAATTTTATAGAATTAAGTATTTGTTGTAAAAAATTGATGATCACATGGCAAAACAAAATAATAACTATTACTGGTAAAATTGCTCATGTTATTTGCTCAATTATTGTTATGGATAATGTATGTTTTAATAATATACGAGTATAAAATAGATTGCCTTATATTTTTACCCTTGATCCCTTACCATTTTCAATGTTTTTGAGCCCTAATAATCTTGGTCTAAACTTTTCAAACAAAAAGTGTATATTTATTTCGAATAACACATCAAATAAAAATTCGTATATAATGCAGATGATCAGATATATATAAAATAGCTTCTGTTTAATCATTTTGATTTTAATAATACAATGAAAACCGAAATATAAACGCTTTTGTATAAGTGTAAGGTTATATATGGTAAATAAAATGAAAAGAAATATTTCCCGCTAAAATTATATAAATAGCTCATATTATCTACTGGAAGTTACAACATTAAGATAATTTTGGAACTACCATAAAATAAAAGAGATTCTTCATATTTTCTACATTCTTTTATTAAATCTGAACTTGAATGCATTAATTAACAAAAAAATTACATGCTGCAATTAAATTACAAGAAACTACTAATTTAGTGGTGGCCTTCAGCTTCTTTACGACGAATTTCAGCCCATTTCGCTACATTTTCAGGGGAATTAGCTGCAGACAAAAAAATATTTACAATTTTGTTTTATTTAGAAGTAATAAACTTACATAACTTGCTGATTTTGTAAAAGATTGGCAAGCTGGCAATTACTCCAAAAATGTAGAATTTGTATAAGGTATTTTTGGTAAAATAGAATTTCCATGGAAATTGTGCTATTTTTGCACTCATAGTGTATGGGAATTTCATGGGGCGACCTGGGGCTTTTTCTACAGCGTCCGACATGTTTCTTGTGGTTGATTACCTGCACAGAAAGAGTTAAATTATGTATTATAATTAAACTTTATCATACAAGACAATATTTATGTTTTTTTTTACAATAAAATTGAATTTCAAGGAAGGTCAGAGTTTATGTAATCACTTGTATCTGCAATGAACGACCAATTGCAAAATAAACAAGTATAAACTTGAGGTCAACTTTTATAATGGACGAAAATGAAGCATGTTAAATATATTTAATGAAAGAAAAATTCAAAAAAGACAATATAATATTAGTTTTTACCTTTTTCGATTTTTTAACTTTTCGGCCTAACCTTTTCTCAGAGTCTGACAGGTATTGTGTACCAACGTAAAGATGTAAAAGAAACTAAATCTACTACTTAGACAACCAACAAAGCCGACATCAGTATTGTTAATAGCATAAGCAAAATTTGTTTTTAAACTTTTAAATTTTTTTAAACAATCGCAAAATATAATAAAATCTATATAGAGGAGGTAGAATTCAAAGAGAAAGTAAATGCGCACGTGAATAAAATATTTAAATGATTGTAAATAACCTAAGGTGTGATTACTCATTCATTTAACAACAGTCTTACCTCACCAAGACCGCGAAAAGATTGAAAAAATTCAAAGAAAATCATAATTTTTATTCGGTTTTTTAAAATGTTCGTATTGTAATTTATGCAGTTTGTGTTTACCTTGAAAATATTTATAAATGTTCACGTTTTGAATTTTATACCATTTTTTTACGTTTATTGTCCAGATTTAATTTTTTTATGGGACTAGTTTGAATGGATTTTTAAAAACAGAGTGAATATGTGCGCGTCTTGTGAAATGTGAAAAACGTGTAGTGTAGATGATTTCCCAAAAACATACGAAAATGTAGTGTTTATTGTGATAATATTTTTGAAATGGCATTAATTGAAAAGTGTTTTTGCTGCAGTGTGCCTATTGCTGGTGGATTTTTCGGTGCCTATTTACTGGTAATTAATAATTGCGTTTGTTTTATTTTACATTTTTCTTTAAAGTTTAAACTAAAAAACCTGTTAAACGTTTTCAAATCAGAACTTAATAATGAAAAGAAACCGGTTTTAACCCATTTACTTAAACAAACCAGAAACAATCATAATAATAACATTTTAATACGAATATTATGCCCATTATAAATGTCTCCAATTCTCCATTCAAGTGCAAATTATATAAATTTCCGTCAAACTATTGTGTTATTATTTAATTACAAGAACCATTTCACAGAGAGTAGTAAAAGGATGATGTAGTAAATATGATTAAGTGACATCTAAACATTGTTTCATTGTTTCAATATAATATTTAATAAACATAAATTGTTTTTTCTTTCTTCTATTAGAAGACAATTTCATAATCGTTTTAACAAATATATAAATATATGTAAAAACACTTTCACCATTTTGCCTTCCGAAAACAAGGTTTTCACATAGTGTTTTTCAAGGACCGCAGTAGGCTAACAACCATTTAAAAACGCAATAATTTTTCATAATGTACTATTATCATTGAATGAAATTGATGCTGATGTTGTTGTTGATGTGGGAAGCAATAATATTTTAAAATATCAGCTGGTGATTTGATTTTGTTGGGAAACATTTTCGATTATAACAATGACAATTTCTAACGGATCGAGAGTTTTACATAAAAATTCACTAAACAATGAATTGTTGGGCCAACTGGAGCATAACAATTATAATGTATAGTGCAAATTGTATGTTTTACATGGATCGGTAGGAAATTTGTTGGGTTTATATGTGGAAATGGATTTTAGAATATAAAATAGTCCGATGAACCATGTAAATGTCCTCACCTCAATTTTGGTGACAAATTTGTGATCTATTCAAATCACAAAACGGTATTTACTACTGACACGCTTTTTAATGGACAAACCAATTCAAAGCACACAAAAAATTACATTTTTGGATCGTTACAAAGAAAATAAGTTGATGGAAACATAATTCATTTGACTGTTTGCATAAATTGTTTAATCAGATTAATTCCAAACACATTCATTTATAATACCCTGTCCGCGGTATATACTTGCGGATCTGATAGTAAATTAAATACACAATTATAAATATACAATAGAAAAAGATAATGTACAGATTACATTTGGTGACAAATGGGATAGGTATATTTAAGGGCTAAGTGTACAATTTCTAAAGAATTTCTTAAAATTTATTAGAGTAAACCCTTAAAGAAGCAAATATATTGGAATTTGGATTTAAGCTAATTTAACGAATTAGACAATATTTACTGTCCCAAAACTACGGCTGGAACACTATGCCTATATGTAACTGGTACGTAGAAACTAATAAATCATTTTTAAGTTTTATTGCTCGAGAGGTAAGTTTATACCGGACAAAGTATACATAATTCCGAGCATAATTCTTTATTATTCAAATACCACCTGGCTTCTTAACACACCCATCGTGTATATCACCGAAGAGAAAATCATGTTTTCGTTAGCAATTAAAAGAAATTGTCGTTATATTATTATAATCATACGGAAAATATTGTTTCAAAATGACCACCTACTTGTTTATAAAGAAAAATAAAGCATAAAGAAAGTTTTTTAAACTCGTTTTATAACTTTCACATATCCTGTGTATTGATTGATGATAATATTAATATAAATAATTGTATTATATTTAATTCGGTGGAATTATGTAACCAAAACAAGATGATGACAGTCTGGTCCAAAGAAGCCATTCCGACTGGTTTTTAATGAAAAAATAAGCATATATTTCCTTAAGTCGACAAGTATGTATGCATTATAAATTACAATGGATTGCATAGAGAAAAATGTTCACGTACTTAATAAATAATTACATTGAAGGTAAACAATTAAAAATTCATAAGTGAATTTCAAGAGGCAAGTATCATACAAATATCTATATGATGAATCAGTTAGACATATTATTATTGTCTTCTATGGCTTAAAATGGACAAAAGCGACTATTTTATATATTAACAATGTTTTAGGTAATAATGTTAATATAATAAATGGGCCAATGCGGATGTAAAAGAGCAAAAAAAAGAAAATTGCACTTATAATTATTGTTATTATTCTAGCGTTAATATTTTATGCAGTTTTAAGTGAAATGGAAAAGATTTATCTATTTTATTATAGTGTTAATAATTATTATCGCATAATAAATTATGCGTTTAATAATGTAATTATTGGCAAAAAGAAATTATGGTAGTGACTGGTATATAGAAGCAATTTGTTTCCTGTTAAATGAAGTTAACAACTGTATTTTATGTACTTTCAGTTTTAATAATTGTTTAATTAATTTTTTAGGAATATTAAATACTTGTATGGGCTGTTTTGAAACAGTGATAAAAATTATCATGCATACGAATTAACATTCGTGGTATGAATTTTATTAAATTGCGGTCAACGATCTTTTTTTATTATAAAGTATCATAATTACACATCAAATATTATATTATACATATTTTTTTTATTATTATCATTTTATTAAAGTGCTGGTTATAACTGTAACTAATTTATTTAGATGTGGAATTGTATAATTATACAATAAATGTTGAATATAATGACCAGTTTGTTGGTATTGTATTTTTTTATGTAAATATTTGCAAAATTACAGTTTATTGCATAAAGTAGACCCAGTCATTGAAGAATAGATGAATTCTTATGGGATATACGTCATTTGTATCCAAACCCAGAGGTAATTTATTATTCAAACTTATGTAGGAAGAAATAATTTCTTGTAATGTTTTTACATAAATAAATTGTCATAAGTATTTTTTGAGGAAACACTTTCCACTTACGGTATACGAGTTGTTTTATTTCAATACATTTAATTTGTAGTCAAAGCACAGTAAAAAAAGTGTTACAGGAAAATTTTCACCGTACAGTTACGTCCTGTTTAGTGAAAATATAAGGAAATTGTGTTAAAGACATTATAAATTTGTCATTTCAATGATCTATACTTTAGTATGTGAAGAAATAATAAATTAATTTATACCTGCTTCTTAAATATCTACCTTGAAGAATACAAACTACAAATAAATTATGATTCAGATGAATATTCATGCTTCAGAATTGATGAGATATTGGCTGAAATGCCACACCTGCAGTTTTCTGGTTTTAAAAACATTTATTTCTCAAAAAAAAACAATATAGGTATTCATTTAACGGAGCACTAAAATACGGCGGGAGGTTTCGAAATTTTGAAAAATCGTTTGAAATTTATATTCGGAGACAAATAAAAGTTCACGTATTTAAACCTTCGGAATATGATATAATATTGTGAACAGCAGTATAATATCATAATTATTACAAATTTTTACGAAAAATGATCTTTGCATTTTACAAGTTGAACAACTTATTCTGTTTAACTAACCAGCTTATGTTAAATGTAGTTAATTTATCCAGATTTCTTGAGAACAAGCATTAAATATATAATTACAATAATTTATTGTACTTGTAACTGTTGCAAAACATTTTCTTATATAAAAATATATAATTTAGTTTATACCCTTGCATAAAAAATGCTTATAAAGTTATTTAGATCACACATGTTAATTGGATGGTATAGCCTTACATAAAAAATAAAATGCCTATTTTATAATTTTATTTTTGCAATATCCTTTGTTTACGAACAAACGTTAAAATTCCAACAATTCTTAAACGACTTCATCATAAATCCAGATATTTTGATAATTATACACGATATTTCACTGAAATATAATAAATTGGAATTGGCGTTGATAAAATGTCTTGTGAAATTTATAATTTTCCGCTTGTATAAGATGTGGATTGATGACTTTACACCTTACCACCATTACAAACACCTTATAAACCAGTCAACACAATTGTTGATAATAATCAGCGACACAATAAATAATTGATATAGTCAATGTTTTGTTTTTTTGCTGTTAAATTCTCTTTCATTTGCAGATTGCCTACCTGATAGCGTTTGCCTTTGAGTTGTTATGGATTCTGGAGTCAGATATAGCCTTGCCAGTGGCTGCCGTCTTATTATGTGCAGGATATTTTGCAATGGCCCTATTTGCTGCTGTATTAATACACGGTTTAGCTACGGTAATTTACATACACACAATCATATCTAAATACATAATATGCCTACATCTTGGTAGCATAAATACCTACTCAGCTACTAGAATTAATTTTTTTCTTTAAATTTATCGTGTTTTGCAACTGCATTTATGTTATATGAATAAAATAAACTGTTACAATTTCCAAATGCAATTACATTATCAATTTAATGTGTAATTTATTACCGATGCATATTGGATTTAATAGACATAAGGTAGTTATTTGAGTAAATTGTGCAATCACCTTTTTCGTAATTAGTTTTTTTTTAAAAATTAATAATAGCAAATTGTATATAGGTAGCATAAATTATTCCACACCAATAAGATTTTTCTTGAATTATTAAACGGGTATGTAACTAGTAATTATGTGGTATTTTATTAACTGGATATAATAGAAATACATATCTATAAAACTATATTTAAAAACATTTTAATAGATATTAAAGTATGCAATTTTTTTGAAAATTATCGAAATTAAATTGAACCTCAAATAGAAACACTTTCACGCTTAACGCAAAAAACAGTAATTTGTTATAAACAATTTCGATATACAATTGACAATATGTTTGTTTTTCACAACAACAGTTATACTTTCACATCCAAATTATAATTTCAATTTAAATAAAACATATTAATTGAACTGGGGCGTCATGTGAAGCATCTGTTCAATTTTTCTCTAAAGAGTAATTTATACAAATGTCAATAATAAATCATATTTTTCTTTTTTTTTTCTGCAGAAGAATACACTTTGCTTGGTGGTGTGGATGTTTGCAATAACAGTGTTGACTTTCCCTGAAGCTGGATTAGTGATTTATATGAGCATACAATATTGGGCAAGTGAAAACTGATACTAATTAATAAAGTAATATAATTTTTTTGTTGAAATTTTAGCGAATAGAAACTGTTTACGGTGTCACAGAGTTGGCATGTTGGCTTATACGAATTCTTGTTAATGTGATAGAAATAATTTTAATCCAATCTCTCTACACATTGTGGAAGGATGAGGAATTAGTTGTAAAGAGATTAAGAGACTTAAATATGACCGCCATGCCCATACCAAGGGAAAATCTACCACCATTAAATAGTCAATTTTATCAAAATAATGGCTACGAACATTCAACAGAACAATTAAACACATCCAACTTAAAACGGTATGGTGGAATTTTAATGTTTCTATTGTTCGTAATCCATTTTCGGTTGTTTCAGGGTTGCTTCCACACCGCAATTATGGAATAGCATATTACCCAACAATCTGCTACCAATATCAATCGAAGGTTACCAATATTGTACAACACAAAGTGAATTTAATGCCAGCATATTTATGCCAAACGTTATAAATAGTGAATTGAGTGGTAAAAAGGCGCAAAGTTTAATGGATTTACGTTTACTTGACGATTATGCGATAATGAATGAAAAATTACAACAACAAATCCAACCGTGGATGTCGCAATCGATTACAGAAACGACAAGTGCAATCATACCAAGTTATCATATATTTGATAATAAACAAACAACACCCACAACAACAACAACGCCACGTTTAACGAAATGTGCGTCAGTGGATGCCCTAAATGATATTAATAAAGACAGTTATATAATTAAAAATCGGACTGGTTTCTATGCCCAGCCAATTGCCAATTATGGTGTACCTATTTATTATGGTCCATTGGATGGGCCGGATTTTCTTATATATAAAAAGCAAATCGATAAATTGACTAGTAAAAATTCGTTAAGTAATGCATCTGCAGACGATGTACAAAAATATCGGGATGTTGCTTTGTGAAGGCCATAAAATTGTTACATTTTACAATAAAAAAACTCATTAGAGCATGCAGTGATTTTAGCAAAGATGTTTTTTTCTTAATTAACATGCTCTATTAATAATCTCATTTTAAATAAAATGCAATCGTACATCCAGTATGATGTAATCAAACTAATTTTCATTATTTGTATATATTTTTTGTATATATATGTTTTGTTAAACAATAAATCTTTTTCTACAACTTGGTTATAAAATTAATTAACAGTTGATGCCCATGGTGGAGTCATCGGTTGTGGATTTTGTAGGTAAGACATGACGATGGCAGAAATAGAAAGCATAAAAGAGCTTAATATCTAAAAAAAGAAAATTGTAAATTTGTTTAAAGTGGACATTAATTGATTATGTACCTGTTTGGTGTCGTCAGATAAACGCGAATTGGCGAAACTGATGCATGAACAATAAAGTGCCACCCATGCACACCATTTTAGTCTCATCATCAATCCACACATACTAAAAATCATACCTGCATAAAGAAATAACTGTAATTATTATCAAGGCCCACAAAAAAAGTACACTTTTGTTTTGGCATAATATTTATTTTATATATTTTTATAGTGTAATAAAATAGAGATTAGCTTAAAAGTGAATAATAAATTGTATTTATTAAATAATAACACAACACAACAAAATAAAATGAACTAAAAGTAAAAAATGATGCTTTTCCAAAACAACATTTTTCAATTTTGTTGTAATGAAAATGATTTCATTAAATTAAATAGAATATATTACTATTAATTAAGTTATATAAATGATCTACAAAATACGAGCGAGATGCATTGATAATAATTATAATAATTGCATAAAATAAACATATGTTTTGACTAAAAAAATATTTCTAATATTTATTATACAGTCAAGTGCAATCCAGTTAAAATAATCTGTCTACACCAGTTGTTTTACAGAATGAAAACAATTTTTTGTTTTTTTTTTTATTTTTAACACAGCCATAATTGTCTACATTTTATAGTTTCATTCTAATAGTAATTTCTTCAATTTCTTTTTCGCTATAAATTCTCTAACCACATTTACATTAAAATGTTTGCAACGCTAATTTTTCTATAAATGAAAATGTGAACAGATAGAAATATTCTACTATAAATAAATTGCGAAAAAAAATACTTATTGAGCTAAAAAATGGCAGGTATACAAAACAATAGTGTTACAAGGGAAAATGAAAAAATAAACATATTAACTCTAAAACAGAAACAATAAAATGTAATTTAGTAATTACATATTTTATGGATGCTGCAGTTAATATACTGTCTATCTAGGACAGGATAATTTTTCCTTAAATAGGTAGTTACATGTTACAATTTTTCAGTTTCAACATACAATCAGTTTAATTTTACACATGAGATTATTTATATAAAAATAGTGACATTATAATTGCAATTTATTTTAAATGAAATAAAAAAATAAGAAATGGTGTAATAAAAATCACAGATTCAAATAGCACCAAATCAAAAATTTGGCTTAATATTTTAAATATGTCTTTACTCATCTTGTTTCTTTAATTATTATTTATACATACTTTACAATTTTACAAAATTTACAGCATTGTTCTTTCAAATTTCGTTTCAATATACTGGACAAATCAAATATTTCAAATACGATCAAATCATTATAGTCACTTTATAGTTTGAATGTAATTAAGAACAGTGTTTATTATAAAAAGAAAACATATTTAAGAAGCTCAGTCCGGTCTCATACCGATATA
Source organism: Oryzaephilus surinamensis (assembly GCA_004796505.1). Classification (NCBI taxonomy): domain Eukaryota; kingdom Metazoa; phylum Arthropoda; class Insecta; order Coleoptera; family Silvanidae; genus Oryzaephilus; species Oryzaephilus surinamensis. Next base: position 25,068 of record SSSI01006072.1, read on the forward strand.
TATTTAAGTGGTTGAATATTACGGACATTTATATACATTTTATACCTAGAATTCAACTAACTGATACTGTTAAATTGCAAATATTTCCATTTTTCGAGTCACTTAAAAATTCTGATGTTTTTTTTATTTACAACGAATCATTCAACAGTATCAATTGAGTTAGGATACTAATATTGAGCTGACACAACCTCAATACAATAATAAAAAAAGTAATAAACAAATACAATATTTTAATAAATAATCATATCATTTTACATAGCTTTTTTTTCATTTTTATACAGTAGATTGGCCCTTATTTAACCAACTTTTTGTTTATTAATTCATACAATTCATACAAGATTATACAATAAATATAAATAAATGACAAAACATGAATAAATGGTTTATGTTATATAACTGGGGTGCACACATTAATTTCGTCGACAAATATTAGAGTATTTTAGTTAACCACTTTTAGTGGCACAACATCAAAAAAATATATCATCATCTATTGTTGAGTATTTGCCTCATTTGATGGCTTTACGGCCGTATTTGTAACTGGATTTGGACTAGGCGATGTAGGTGGTGCACTTGTAGTTTGCGTATTTAAATTCGCACTAGGATTCGTAATTGGCAAACTATTTTGTGACGTTGTATTTGATGTTGACGTCACAGCAGTCGGTATCGTTATATTTTGATTTTTTGGTATCTGTTGCCGCAGAAAATTATTTTCATTCTCTAATTGTTGTATCCTATCCAATAATTCAGTGATTTTCTCTTTTAATACTTCCACTTCTTCACGTACTGTATACATTAAATGACTTTTTACTAAATCCATAGCTTGTTCAATTTTATTATCAATTGCATTCACTACCGGATTCGTTTTAGCTACATCGTCTGTACTCTCACTAGCCGTTTCTGTACCACCAACACCACCGCCACCACTACCAGCACCACCTACACCACCGCCACCGCCACCTGATTCATTAATTTGTTCCGATGATGCATCATTATTATCCAATACTGTTAAACTATTTACACTCATTGTAAATTGTGGATTCGTATAAACGTTATTTGCTAAATTTTGATCGAAATTTTGCGATGGCATTACTTGAGACACTTGAATAATTGTGGGCGCTTGCACTACTGACGCCAAATTCGGTGACACATGGACTGGATTGTTCGCATTCTGATTTTGTGATTGTTGACTGACTTGTTGGAATGTATTTTGTTGATACGGTTGTTGCTGTTGTTGTTGTTGTTGTTGAGGTGGTGGTTGATTTTGTACCGGTGCTTGTGTCTGATTATTACCAGCCACAGTAACCATTTGATTTGGAACTGCACTATTCTGTTGTTGATTTATTTGATTTTGGCTAACAACAGGCTGTTGACTATTATTTAAAATAACACTTTTCGCCGTTTGACTTGGCAAACTAGCCGGTGTCGTATTTTGTGGTTCATTTTGTTGTTGTTGTTGTTGTTGGGGATATGCATGACCATTAACTAATGGTACATTCGTTTGTGAAACTGTTGATTGGCCGGCATAAGTTTGACTTTGTTGAAAATTTGCTGGTAATTGTACAGTTTGTTGAGATGTTGGTACAAAAGCACTATTTTGATTTTGTACAAGATTTGCTGGTACATATTGTACATTCGTATAACCAGATGGTACTGTTGTGAAACCGGCATTTTGTATAACACCACCTGGAAAATATGGTTGGCCAGCATTAAACTGTATTGGCATACTAGTTGGTACTTGTTGTTGTGATGGTAACGTTTGATTTTGTAATGTACTGACTTGTGGATAGAAATATTGACCCGGTTGGACAATTTGGGCTGGCACATTCGAAAAAAATGGCGTACCATTCGTAAAGCCACTTTGCAACAACATTTGTTGGATTTGTTGTTGTGGCAGACTTTGTGTTTGTAAATAAATACCACCAGGTGCCACTTGGATGCTACCCTGCGATTGTCCAATTTTCGATTGACTTGTAACAGGCGGTGTATCGTCCACATAATCCATACATTTCCAACGGCCGCGTTTGAACGGCTCCAAACTGGCGATTTTCACCACTTTAAAACGATCATTACGGCTTGGTGTTGAATTTAAGTCTTTTGTATCATCTGATGGCTTCATTATGGCGTCGGTAACAGTTTCTGTTGGTGGTGTACTGTTCGTATCGGCTTCTTGTTGTGCTGGATTTGGTATTATGGCAACACCGTACTGAGAGCTCGTGGGTATCATATTGGCTGCTAATGTTATATCATCAGTCACAACTGGATGGACCTCTTCGAGGGCGCCATGAACTTGATTTGTGTTCGCTTCTGTGCTCACAGATGAGTCTGCGTGTTTGTCACTGCCATCTGATGCATTTGCCGTGGTCGGATGTTGACCTACGGAATGCAAATATTAAATTTCAATGTTATTAAATGTTAATACTATCTTTTTTTTGGTTTAACTACCCACTCACACTCAATACGGCTATGCTCATTTTTTTAATGTTCACAAAAACACATTTAAATCACTACTAGTTAAGAATTTAATAGACTAGTTATTGTTACAACCAATTTAACAATATTTGATAGACTTCAAGTGCATTCTTAAACAATAACTAACAATTTAGTCAAATTAATAACGTCACACTAGATGTATTGTACACGTCGTCGCGTCCCAAATTTATTCACAATGCAATAATACAATATAAAATATTCATTAACTAAATGAACTACGACGAACAAATACATATAGAATTCAAGTACAGGTTCATATTAACTTAAATTCGTTTAGGAAGGGAGTGAAGCCAATTCACAAATTAATAATTCATCCAATCACAAAGCAAAAATAGACCAGCATGAATTGTGTCTAGTTGAAATAAAAAATTTCTCACAAACACGAATTAAAATGGAATTAATTTTTATATTTGTACGTAGAGCGATGTGATCACTCAAGACTAAAATGCACGTATACATAATTTTTTTCGAAAGTGGAATTTCTATGTTGCTTATTTAAATAATAAAAACTAGCCATGTAGTAGTTATTTATGAATGAATTAATTCAGGCCTACGTTATTCATTGGAATATTTACATTGTTACTAGTATTATAGTACAAAGAAATGAAAATTTGTATACACACCCAAGATATTCATATAATCTGTTGTAAGGTCTTCTTGGCCATTATTTGTGTTGTTTGTTTTGGGAACATATCGTTGCACTTTATCGGGTCTGCGGGGATCAACATTTCCTGGCAACATTTTCACCTAAAACCGAACGAAAAATCGATACGCTTTTTTAACGTGATACACAATTTCTAGTTCTAGGATTTGTTGAGATATAAATAAATTGATTTATCAATAACTAGTAGGACGAAATAAAAAAAACAACAAGTTTTATTTGCAAACAGGGAGGAGATTTACATTAAATGGAAGTATAGAAATGAACTGTCAAACTAATGAATCAACAATTCCAAACAATTTCTTTGTCAAATGGTGCATATTTTTAAATAAATAATAAGCGATAAGGAATTCAATAATGTGTTTATAGAAATTTCTAGATAAAATACTCACTAGTAAATATTATATTCCTGAAAAATTGGCAAAAATATTATACAGACTACCTCCCTCTACTCGGTATCATTCGATACTGAAAAATGTCAGATTTCAAATGCAGTGGCGTAGGTTGGTCACTTTTAAGACTATTTCAAAAATTTTGATTACATGTTATTTTTAAATTAATTGTTGGTTTCATAGTTCATTCAATCATTTTATGTTATTCGATATAGTTCAGTTTAATAAAGAAATTAAATTATATTTGTTTTTTAGGTATTTTATTTTTATCTCAAGGTTGAGTTATTTTTAACTTATTTCTTTTCATTTTAATTTCAATATTTTTTTGTTTGTATAATCAATATTTAGTTTTACGACGCAAATATAAAATGCTGTATGCTTGATTAAACATTGAAGATATATTTATAATATTGATAATGTTAATTATAAATTAAAACTGTTTAAATTTATATATTGCTTAACTGTTGTTAAAAAAGTAAAATAGTAAACACGATTTATATTGCCAAAAAAATGTTTTCAAAAGAAATTTGTTGGCAAAATAAATTCAAATGTTAGGGCTTTCGTATTACACAGTTGGCGACAAAATACTACTAGGCACTGGCGCTGTCAAAAAACATAACCAAAAAAAAATTTATAGGAATGTCAACTTTTTAAAGGTGACGATGAAATAACAGTTAAAATTAGTTGTTTATTTATAGCAATGTTTACCGTTTAATTAAAAGGTATCTATAATATTTAAATTGAAATGGACGAAGCAACGAAATTGTTTACTCGGTTTACCAATTTAATGGACCAAAATATAAGAGGAGTCCAGGTAATTTTTTCCACAAAACCATATTAAACATTTCACAAACATTAAACGTTGTAGATTGGTTGTTATTCCGTTGCTTTTGTGGGCCTTACCATAGCACTACGAAAAGTTAGACCTGTACGTGTTCCATTTACATAACTGACCTTCGCTAATAATATTTGTTTAAGCTATCCAGATTTAAGCGACCATCAGATATACCAAATCATTTCATAAAGGAACGAAGAGAATTGACTGGACTTGTAGAACGAATCGAACCAAATGGGGCTCTACTGATGATCCAACATAAACCTTTAGTACAAATTCCAGGAATAAATTCATCCGCACAGCAATTGCCCGTTAAAATATCTGGTGTTAATGTTTATGGACATGGTATTAGTTGGTTACAAGCAATTGTAGCTGGAAATGAAGTAAAATTCATACCAGTATTAAAAGAAAAAGATTATGTTCAGTGTGAAGTATTACTGCCACAACAAACCTTAGATGTAAACTTAAAATTTCTATTATTTTCTATTATTATTCTAGTTCTTATTGTAGAAAAAGGAGCAAATTATTAACGTAGGCGAATCCTTAGTGAAAATTGGTTTTGGAGAAACGGTAACTATCGGTAGACCTTTAATTGATGATAAAAACTTCCTTTCATACTATTATCGTTTACAAACTGCACAAACACAAGCCATACGCAAGAAAATGGGTTTAAAATATTACATAAAACCTACGAAAAATGCCTTAGTATTGTTATTAAAAAATATTAATCAGCATTTGGTTAAACCAAGTATTCAATTCAGCAAAAAAGCATCGAAGAAAGCTCCCAAATTGGTGGCCATGTAGCAATCACAGTTGCAAGTAGTGTATGAATGTTTGATGATTGTATTGCAATGGATATGCGCTTACAACATATATTATTTTTTCTTTTATCCTAAATAAGCGCGTTTACAATTGGATGATGATAATTTGTTAATAAGTACTTATGTTTATCTATTTTATAAGGGAAAAATTGTTAATGTTAAATTTGCCATAATTTTCAGTTAACGTATGAATTGTTAAATGTAAATAAATGAAATAAAGCATAGTTTTTTAATTACATTTATACGTAAGTTATTTGATTTCCTGTTATCTTGAATAATTATCTTTAGATATCATAAGCAATTTCAGATATTTAAATTTTAAAAATAAAGGTAGAGATCTAGTCATTTATGTGGATGGTTCAGGGTTTCTTCGTTGGATGTCACCTATGTATACGAATTCAAATTTTAAATAAATTCAAAACTCTTCACCATGTCTAAAATTAGCCTGTAATTACCTCAAACTCTAGCTACTTGTTAAATAAACTCATACTCACTCTTTTTAACATGGTGGGTTTTAATTATACCGCCTCTATGGTTTATTTTTTCTATAATTAATGTTTAGCTATAATTAAACCAATGATGATGATGATGAAATTGATTTTAAATTACTACGATGAAGAGAAAAGAAATTATAATTAATTTTCTAGTTAAATAAATTAGTAGTAAAACAGTTGCAATAGACCGCCAAGGAAATGTATGTATATGAACTATAGTATATGAACAGTTATTAAAGCAATCGACCTATGGGGCCATTCAAAAGCAATTAACTGTCCTCCTTTGATGAGGCATTAAAGATTAAGTTTCTGTTAACGAAGCAAAACTTGTATTATTGTAAATGACATCTGCCTGCGGTGTGGTGGCGGCGACTGATACGCTCCCTTTTCCATGCCCCACTGAGACACTGTTATTATTATAACAATACATACAGATATACCATATGAAGAGTTGTACAGCAATAGAATAGCGTAATGGCTTTTAGCGGTTTTAGCCCTAATATTAGACTGTCATAAAGTTGTGACGCATTTCGCAAACATGTATGTGTGTTCGGTACAGAGAGCAGTAAAATGGAATAGCAAATTTTATGGCTGTATATGATATTTGATATTATACCCTTATGTATTTTTGTTATAGTTTCAGTTTGTCTCGATTGCACTGCAAGAGTCGACAAAGAGGATAGAGGAACGTTTATATAATAAAAACTTAATATCAGCAGTATGTAATGTACGTTATTTTCTACTAGAATTGTATGGATATAGCTGCTTACAGTTTAATTAATAGCAATTGTTGACTAGAAAACTTAATAAAACTAGTAGTAACGTGAAAAGTTTGATGAACGGTTTTAATTGACTCTACATTTGGCACATTTACCTTTTACAACTTTTAATGTAAACAATTAATTTTACATTTCTCACACCTCTGTATATCTTTCTGAAAATAAGAAAGAAAAGCGTTTTTGTGTTTAATAAAAAGCTCTCGGCGTCGCCGAACTTTGATGTTTTACAGCTGTTCTACCTGTAAATTTACTATATGTTCATTTGATGTACGGAAAGCCGCATAATAATATAAAAAAAAATGTTCAAACATGCAAACGTGGATATTACTATTTAGCTAGTAACTGGCATACTTGTACATGTAAAGTTTAATTTAAAAAGTTATAATTACATTTTTGTTTTAACAGCTCATATTTTTCTAGTTGACATTAATACATAAAATTTAAATTAAAATTCAGTTACAAACGTTATAATGTATTACTGCATGTCCACATTTTTTTTATTCTACCTTAACACCATACAATTTGTATGTAGCCATTTAATTATTTCCGAATGGTTAAACATTTACTAAGTGAATTTATTCGACTTTATACATTTTGTTTTATTATTTCAATATCTTGATAACAACCGCCCACAATATATTGTAAAATTTTGTATACAGCATGTTTCCTGGTTCGAAAAACGCTGTTAAAAAGAAAAACAACAAACAGTGCTGCATAAAAGCACAGAAATATTATCGAGATGTCAGGGTTAACCGGGGCTACAACGACGGAGCCCGTGAGCGGTGCAGATGTAAAGCAATAAAGCTCACCCACCCTCTTTCGGTCTAAATTAATTGCATCCCCCTAAGGCGGCATAAACGGACCATTATCGGTTATTGTTGCCGTCTGTGTGTGAGCTTTGCTTGCCGAGCTGTATTTGTATATGTTGTTGTGTTGCAACAATGATGACATTCTCTTATGCGAGTGGATGGAACAGAGTAAGATAGAATTTCTTGTCTGGTGGATGGTTCGACCACAACGTGTTGTATTTTCGCCATTCTCTACCCATTCATATTGTCAGTTGCAGTACATTTGCATGCGAAATGGGAAGTTGCAGTCAGCAACTTTATAA
>SSSI01006079.1:0-15730 GCA_004796505.1 Oryzaephilus surinamensis
ACACTACTCGCGTGCTTGCTACAATGACATACATCTAGTGAATTACATATTGTGTTCTTTATATTTTGACTGTTTTATTTAATGAAAGTATTAATAAATGAGTATTATTATTAACTAAAAGTGTTGTTGCACTCCATCCATGAATTACATTACTCACTACATTACAATGACAAAGAAAAAAGTAATATATTCGCTGATACCTTTTATAAAGTACACTTGCTTGAACCTCACCCTAATGCAACTACTGATCATAAATTAAGAGGGGATTAGGTGTGTTTTTGGTTGCCTATAAAACCCCCTAATTTTTTCGGAACACAATGTGGCTAAATGGCTTTATTAAAAATTCTACAAAAAATATATATTATAGAGAATCATTCAAAGAACCAATGGGCTAAATTTTGTTTCATACAATTTTGTAGAAAGGCTAGAATACGGTTTTGAAAATTTCGGTTCATGACCTCAACCACTAAAAATAGTAATAAATAAAAAACTACTGAACACATTTATCGCAATTTTACCCTATAGATAGAAAAAAGTCCTACCTTTAAGATGATACCATTAAACCTGGTTATAATGCATTTCCCAAGGAATTTTGTGTTCCGATTTGCAATATTTTATATGAAACAGCTAAAAATTATTGCAAAATAGTTCAGCCTCATTGAGTAAGAGGTCGCCAAATAAAAACAAGGTAAAACCGGGCAACCAGCCAATCAGACCATGTTATCGATGCCCCTTCTCTCTCTCTTATGTTTAACTGACTGGGCGAGTCCATTATATTTAGAAAATGGGTGTACGCTAAAATAATTATTTTACCAAACGTTCCCTTAAAGTAGGCAACCCACATTGCATCAAAATTAGTTCCGAAAATCCCGAGAGCGAAAAAACTGTGGCGGTCAAATCCCCTCTTAATAATACAAGAATTATGAGTAATATTTGTCTGTTTGAAATATTTTACAAGAGCAAAACATTTCATACAAATAGTGGAAATAGAGATATTTCATTATCTGTTAATATATCCTGTTGAATTGCATGCAATTCCTGTTTAAATAATACAATGCAAAATTAACTTTTGATTTGAATGTAACAAGATCGTTGGAACTGTACTCGCGATAATAATGTAAAATTAATAGTTTACTGTATACTAGAACACTATTTAAAACATTTCAGCTATAAATACATTTAATGGGCTTTATGTTAATTGATTAATTAGGTAATTAAGTGCGTTACAAACAACGTCATTTAAATTTGTATAGATAATAAAATGAATTGATTGATTCTTGTATAAATATATAATTATGTATATACATATTTAGTTATGGGTTTTATTTTTGCACAAATTTTATTTCGTCTATACAGGGTGTTAATAAAACTCCTGTTTAATGATGGTTGTCTACATTTTAAAAAAGAAAATAAAAACTTTGAAAAAGTCTTAAACTTGTTTGTAAAATAGATGATTTATTACTTCTACATGTTGTTTGCGTCTCATTTTCATTTAACAATGAATTTTCTAACAAGGAAAGTAAAATGACATTTTGTCAATGTACATAATACATATAACCAGCATGCTCATAAATCAAAATTTAATGCTTATTTACAGTTATTAATTACATTTAAAACCACTATCATGTTCTATATGGTGAATTTATTTAGTTTAACATATATATTTTGAAAATTTTTATATTATATTATGTATTACCATATGTATATGGATTTTAAATACCTACAAATATAATTTATGTTTGTTAGTTTGTAAATGTTGATTAAATTGCAAAATTATTTTATTGTACATTGTTTTTGTTCGCAAAATGAAAATAAACGATTAATATACATATGTTAAAAATATTTCGTTTGTATAAACAAATTTTTGGTCTAAATTTTAATTGTGATTTAATTATTAATTAAATATAAACCAATTAAGTTATATATATAATACATATATACGAGTATATTCAATATTTGTAAATTAAATCAAGAATCGTCATAATTGTACCAATTATGCACAAACAAACATTTTTGGATCAATAAATTTATCTAATATACGCATTTTGAAAACAAACTAAATAACTATACCATAAATTTATATTGAAATCTACAAGCAGATTTGGGTTCAGAGGGCACAGTATGACTAAAATATACTATTCATTAATTATTTACTAAAATATCATAATTTAATTCTCAAATAATATTGATTATACAATATTTATTTATATTTTTACAGAATGTTGACAGGAAAAACGAGAAAAGTTTTAAAATGCACTTAGATTAATTTAAATCTTGAAAAATGAAAAACAGTTTCATTCATTAATAAAAAAGCTCGTAAAAAACTAATACAATTTAAAAGTATTGTTACGAAATTTTCAAATGTTGTCGACAAAGGACAAATGCAAATGGAAAATGAATTAGGAAATTTCATAAAAACAACATAAATAGTTTGTCAAAATTCAAAACAAAATTTTGTTAAACAAATAAATAACGAGTAATTTTTGCAATTTTCGTAAGTAATTTCCCCAATTTTATGAAAATCATTCATTTCCATACAAACGTTCGACAAGCTGCATCTAATGATGCAATTAGCTTTTCTCTTTTTCATTTTACGAGCACTGCTTTTATATGGCTCTCTAAAATGGACCTCTTTTTGGGTGTTTTGTCGAATAATAGAATAAAACTGATCTCTTCAGATAGATATTAAATAGATTATGAGGCGCCATTATACATCACATATAATCATTATAATCGTTTATAGTGTTTATAGTAAGATTAAGATGGCGTAACTAGCAAATATTTTGTTAACGTTAAGCAATTGGAAAATTTGTTTACCTCAAAAATGATCAAAATCGAACACATTGCATGGAAAATTTAAATTTTGGACGCAAAGGAAAAAAATTAATATTAGTTTATTGAAAAAATTAAAATTCACATTTTTTTACGAGTCTGGAAAATTATATTCGATCACAATTGGAGTGGCGTTTCATTTTTCAGTTTTTTTTTTAATCGAAATTGATTTATTCATCACTAATGTTCCAATAAAAGATTAAAGTTTCAAACATTTCCAATTTTATCAAATTTTTATGAAAGTTTAATTTGAAATTAAACTTCAACTATAATACTATAAAAGATTTTTAATTCATAATTTGACATTCTTAACATTTATAAAAAGTTCTTTTAACACAAAAGTTATCGATTTCATCTTAAAGTATTTGATGAGCTTTTTCTAGTTTCTTCTTAAAAAAAGTTTACCAAACTAAATAATCTTGTACGTATGTAATAATTATTATCAGTTTAATTCATTTTCTTTGTTACAGATTTTACAATGTTCCAACAAATAGCAATAAATAATTATAATTTGAATGAATGTGTACAAACAAAGTTGTTAAAACAAAAGTGTATTTAGTGTTTTAATACTTTACAATCACCGGCATAAATAAAAGCACACAATCTATAAAATAAACACTGTTTTAGTAACAAAAAGTTTCTATTTAATAAATATCATAGTTTAAACAAAATGGATACCAGTTTCGACAATGAAAGCCTAATAAACTACATGATACCAATATTAAATAAAACATTTTTTGAAAATCTTTTATACAATCATTCATTTTTTACAAACCAAACGGATTATGTTAATGAGACCCAAGAAGAATATATACCATATAGTGATAGACCAGAAACTTATATAGTGCCAATAATATTTTTTATTATTTTTACTGTGGGCGTCTTAGGAAATGGTACGTTGGTGGTAATATTTTTACGTCATAGAACTATGAGAAATGTGCCAAATACGTAAGTATATATATCTAATCATCTGAGCTCAATTCAACACATTTTTTTAAACACATCAATTTTACACTAATATTATCCATTTACATAATCCCCCAAAAAAAGACCACAGAAAATTTTATCTTTTCAATAACATTACAGAAAAGTTTTACATTCTCACTTCCCATATAAAAGTATTTTCATATAAATTGATTTTTAATTAAAATTCCTACAAACAAAATGAAAATGTAATTAATTTGAAATTTTTATGTATCTTTTTACTGTAATTATAATGTTTGGTCGTAACTTTTGCATTCTTTTTTTGTTACAGATATATTCTATCATTAGCATTAGCTGATTTATTAGTTATTGTAACAAGTGTACCATTTACATCAATTGTTTATACAGTGGAATCGTGGCCATGGGGTCAACTTATTTGTAAACTGTCCGAAACAGTTAAAGATATATCAATTGCAGTTTCAATTTTCACATTAACAGCCCTATCAGCTGACAGATTCTTTGCTATCGTTGATCCGCTCAAGAAATTCCACACGAGCAGTTAGTAAATTTAATTTATATGAATTTTATTTAACTAATTTCCTATTATAAAATTTATTTGAAAAAACAAATTTGTATATAAAAATTTTTACAGTGAAAAATTGTTCAGTGTTTTAGCACGGATAGTATAGAACGGTCGGCGCGCTATTTCTCCCAACACTACTTGAAATGAAAAGTGTGTCTTGTGACGTCACAAGCAATTGACAGATATAGATTATATTTATTCAAATTGTTTATGGAAATGATGGAATTTCCTATATTCAATATATAAAAAAATAAAAGAAAGAGATACGGACTAGATACTGTCAAAAATGTATTTAATTTAATTTCACTTTCTGTCAATTGTATTAAGAATCAAATCTGTTGCATGGCACACTACTGATACAATTTAAATGTGGTTTGAGAGGAACCAGTCAACTCGATAGTTTAATTAGTTTAATGTGGCATTTTCAAAAGGAATTGCGATTGAAATTCGTTTTCTTCCTTCATAGACACAAATATTTTCTTATTTATCTCGTAAACGGTTGCTTTATGCGAAAAAATTCAAAAGATGAAAAAATCTCTTTATTAAATTTCTCATCAAATGAAACCATTTTTAGTTATTGTAAATAACAAGTTTTATGGAAATTAGTTAAAAATATGAAATACAAGCTAAAACCTATATAATAAAATATGAAATTTGTAATTTGTAGGTGGCGGTCGAAAGGCCACCAGAATAACCCTTACAATTGCCATCTCTATATGGGTGTTTGCCATTTTATGTGCCATACCATCGGCAATTGGTTCATATGTAAAACATTTTGGTAATAAAGATATAGAATTTCAAGTATGTTATCCATTCCCAGAGGAATGGATAGAAAAAGGTTATCATAAAACTTTAATTATATTACGTTTTCTTATATTATATATAATACCATTGACAATAATTGGTATATTTTATTTGGGCATGGCGATATATTTGTTTATGAGTACAAGAAATGTACCAGGCGAATTGCAAGGGATGCAAAGACAGGTATGTAATTGAATTTATCTTCAAAATAAAAAAAAAACTATCTAAAATTAAATTACGATCCGTCCTTTTTATTTTGCAGATAAAAGCAAGAAAAAAAGTTGCAATAACTGTATTATTGTTCGTTTTAATGTTTGCCATTTGTTTCCTACCAATACACACGTTCTTGTTATTTTTTTACTTTTATCCAAATGCCCGTGATTTATTTAACGCATTTTGGCATTATTTTCGCATACTTGGCTTTTGTTTATGTTACATTAATTCATGTGCAAATCCAGTTGCCTTGTATTTCGTTAGTGGGGCATTTAGGAAACATTTTAATCGGTAAGACAAGTTCCCTCCAACGGCCCTCCACAGTACACTAAAAAAATGTTGGCTATTTTTTCAGATATTTATTATGTATACGTCCCACATCACATTCCAGATGTAATACATGCCAAACTGGCCAACATAATGCCACATCGATGTCGTTAATATCAACGAAACGTAATCAATCGATTATAAATCGAAAGTCACGTTGTACGTCGATTAATCGCCGTTTTGAACCAATTGGAATACAGGAAACTTCTGTCACATTACTAGGAAATGGACATGAAAATGCCGGCAGTAAAATTTAAATTATTTTTTCTACCAATTATACGTATAAGTATATGTTTTTTTTTATTAATTTTGTAAATATAATGCTATAAATATATAGGGAAACTATACACTTACAAAAAAAAAACAATTCTACAAACTTCACCATGGCAACGGCACACAAACAAAATGCGTTGCTATAGAAACGTTTGCGAAATTGGCTAACTAGATGTGTGTTGTGTGAACTATATTTTTTTGTTTTCAAATTATATAAATGTTGATTGTTGTTGTAAACATGTCTAAGAAATAAAAATTATTATGAATAATAAAAACTATAAAGTTTTTAATTCATTTGAATACAGACAAAAAGGCATTCTATTATTATTTCATTTTTTTATGATTTTTCTTATTCTCTTTGCAAACAAAAGGATTTTCTCATTTCCGTTATAATAATTATATTTACTGAATATAAATTTATGGAGTAAATAATAAGGTAAGTTTTTTTTTTAATAAAATGGTTATACACGAGGGAAAACACGAAATGAAATCAATCATGATACGTATTTAATTGAGATAAATATTTCACTGCATTTATGGCGATTTTCCCACGGGAGGAATTTTCCTATTTTTCAACTTTAATCAAACTTTACAACACAATAACAATTGGTTGAAGTGAAATTTGTGTTTTTATTTTTCGTTGTAATATTTTCTCATTTAATATTAACTGGGAAATGGCTTATATTCAACTTAATTTACGAGAGGAAGTCACCGAAAACTATTAGCTTCTAGATTAAGGTAAGAATAAATGTGAAGATTTACAATAAAGTTTAGAGTAATTTGTTTGGGAAAATAGTCTTTTGGGAAAGTTTGTATGTATAACGAAAATGTCTATCTAACATAATTAGAATATGGTGTAAGCTGTGAATATGTTTAGAAAATTGATGAAGTGGCCTAAAATTGAACCACACAACACAAAATGGACAATTTTCCAAATCATGTAATTAAATTATGAATCCGTTTAAATGAAATTTGTCAATTTCCGCTTTTGTGTAAAATTTCGTTTGTATATTTCTATTTATTAGGGAAACATTTTTTCTCCGTTGCACTAAAAATGACAGTTAATTGAATAAAGAACTTGCATGGAAATTCATATTATACAGGGTGAAGTAAATGTTTCGTAAAGAGAAAAAATATTCTCTAAATATTTTTTATTTCATTTTTAGAATAAGTATAACATTCTTTATATAGTTTTACAAAAAAATAGTTACATAATTAAAATTTAGGAAAAAAATTAGTCTGATATCATATGATTGAAGGAAAAATTTTTTACTAAATATTTTTCCACAGTAAAACAATTTCAGACTTCTTTTATCTCTAAACGTGTTGCCGTAAGAGCAAAAAGAAATTTTTTTTAAGGACATATGTAGTTAGGTACTATTTTACATAACACTTTTATTATTGTTTTACTGGTAATCACCCTGTATATGGTAATAGTTGGAATTCCCACAGGGAGAGGTAATATAGAGGAAAACTAAAAAAATCAAACGTAAAATCACCATATGCTGATTTAAGTGATTTACTTTTTGTTGTTTTATTATTATTTTTTCATTCACAGCAAGACAAAAAAACAACAACATTCATATATATAGCAAAAGAAAAACATTTTTCCACATGAATGAATCCAAATCGAAAGGAAAACACAAATAAATAGCCATTTTATTTTCCTAGATTTATATACATTATAAAAACAATTTCGTTACAATAAAATAATATGATGTAAATTGTACATTTGGCAGCTATAAATTGATTTTATTTGGGATATTTCGTTCAATTCACACGAAAACTTGTGTATCGTGTCAGAATATAGAAGGAAATTTTAATAATCACACTCGTTTTCATCCTTTATATGTGTACACGGTAAACAAATTGAAAAAAAAACTGTTTCAATAGGATTAAAAACGATTAAATTAAAAGCAAATTAGTTTTTTTGATTTGATTTTTATCATGAATCAACATTTTTACGATATGATGGATAAGATTTTTGAATTAAAAGTACACAAAAAGAAAAAAAATTACGTAATTGTACTTAAAAATTACATTCGCTTATTTTAAAATGAAAAAAAAAATTATTTTCTTAAAACTGCAAAAATTATATGGCTTTTTTCCAACAAACAAACATCAAACTTTCATTTAAACATTGTTTAATGGTTTCCCATTTTCCTTGTACAGTGAAAAGTTTCATAATAATTAATTTACGGTTTAACATTTAACGTTTAATTATTTTTGCACTTTAAAAAAATAAAAGATAATTAATTAAGATATTTTTGAAACATGGCGCCATCTACTGTTTATAATTAGAAAACTGTTAATAGCGTTTGGAAAATTTTTCAATTGTTTCTTTCAGAGAATTTTCATTCGGAAGAATAAAATCATGCAAAAATAAACTTTTCCTTAACCAAGAATTTAATTAACTTTCAAAAAGTTACAATTGAAGTTTATGTAACTTATATCTTTTTACCTGAAATTTAATAAAAAAGTCATTGTACTATACATTCCTTTTATACTTTATAGATTATTCAACTGGAAAAAGCAAATCGAGAAAATTCAGCAAATTATTATATCATATCCTAAGGGATTGTATGGAATTATTTGCACACCACAATAATATAATACTGGAAACTTCTGTATTTTATTGTCCACAAAACTGCGTTATAATAAAATTGATTTTACATAGGTACTATGGATTGTTGAAAATTTAATTCTGTACAATTGTAACTAGATGGAGTTGGAAAAGTTTTGTCAAACACAAATAATAAAAAACCGAATTTATATTCGTTTATCAAAACATAAAATCACATCGCATCGCGCCAGATTATTATTAAAATACGATGGAAAAAAAAAGCATTCAACCACTAACCGAATATAAAATTATACACCTGCTATATAAAACTTTTGTTATTGTTTTTCTGCTCCAATGGACGAAAAACAAAAAAAAAATTCTGTTCCAACTTGTTTTATATTTTTTCATATATTATATATACAATTGTCAACATTTTGTTGAATAATACATATATACAAAACAATTTTCTCACGTATAAATGTTACACACAAATCGATCGAGTCAATGACAATTAAATTGTATGTGACGTCATTTAATTCATATTCAGTTAACATACTGAAATTAATTTATGCTGGGAATCAGTTTCAGTAAGGAAATTTTAAATTTTATAACTGTATACAGCCGTATTGTTGGAAAATCAATTTTTTTTTAATACAAACTGATAAATATGACACACCCTGTATATAATAAAAATTATAATTATGGATAAAATTTTTGAAAATTTTTAGAAAAATCTAGACGTATTAAGTTTTTAAATATATGTAATAATATCAAGATAAAAAAATACATGTGTGACCCTGTATTGTACCAAATAGACTTCATTTGACGATTTCACAAACATCTGTCACTTATCAAGACAATGCCGAAGAAGACGGGGGCCCATAATATTATATAGCAGATGTTTAAGGCACGTGCCAACGGTTTCACCCAATGAAATACACACTATCTATACCATCAGGTTTATTTCAACACATACACACACATATACAGGGTGTACAACACAACAAATACAACATTAGGTAAACTGATGGACATTTCGATGCACCCTGTATAAATTTTGCACAGTTTTTTTTCTCATGCACACATTTCTATTTTGACCAAATTCCCATAGAAAATTGTTTCAAATTTTTTTTTGTTGTATCAATTAAAATCGTTCGTTTGACAAAAAAAAATCATCCCCGATTTTTTTTTTTTTTTTTTTTTTGTTCAACTTTTATTCATACTGTTTGGATATTTTTCATTCTAGCAACATTCTCGTGTGCGTTATTCTTTATATCAAAAAATTCCTTTTGAAAACGGATTACAGTCAATAGGTAGTATAGAATACAAAAATCTTTATAGTTATGTGTGAACAGAAAAACCGAAGGGTTGTTTCTCACGAACTTGCCCTTGCCAAAACATCTTTCGGACACAATTTTCCCATGATATGAGATCATATCAAATTTTTATTGTATTCATATATTAAGCTACAAACTTACACAAGAATAAAATATATTTTGCAATAATATATCATCAAAGTGCATATTTGTATACATAAAATAACGAAAATATTTCGGAACCTTGAATTTATGCAATCAGTAGTAGAATAAACGCTTTTTTTCTCCTTTTCTTTTATTTGTATAATATTATATAGTAGAAACCATCGTCCCTAAGCTACCAAACCATGAATTGAACGGATATGAATCATTTGGTGTATGTAAACTGGACCGAATTTTTGCACAAACAACACCATTTTCAATTAATCAATCCATATATGTGTATTTTGACTAGATGGTCAAATATTAATAAAAATCTTTATTTGAATTGAAAATTGATTTCAAACAAAATTAATTTCAAATGTTTACATAAAACGTCCATGTATGAAGTAAATCAGACCAAACTACATGCACCTTTAAGCACCCATCTGCCAGTTAGTAAGCACCAATAGGTAGCTGTTTGAATGCCGGTTAGTTTTGAAAGGAAGAAGGCACTATAACACTACCTTTGCCCACAACAGTTCCATTCAATAATTCGTCGTCGGCAAACGAAAAATCGCGTAAAAGTGTTCAATAATATACAATTTGGATTAAAATTTGTGTCGAATCGTTTTGAAGAATTTATAAGGTACGTACGATAATTAATGCAAATATACCGGATATCCGGATGGTTTAATTGCGAATTATGTCTTTAATGAGCTAAAAAGAAACCATCTTGTGTGTATTTCCATTCCACGCTAAGATCCATTGTTTTCACAAAGAGTATTAAAATAAAGAAAAAAAGTCGACAGTGATGATAATAAAATTAAGTTTAATTTTGTTGTTTTTAAAAATCAACAATTATACACTTTCAAGCATAGCCGTACGTCTTTCTGATATTTAATTAACTCTCTTGTTATTTTAAATCAAGTTAATTTTCATCACCAAACGATTCAACTTATAACCAGTGCGCGAATAGTAAATTTAAATCATCAAATTGTTATTTTCGCATGTATAATATAGTAAAATACTAAAATATGCTAGAAATTCGTCTTTGATCCTTACTATATGACATATTTTCGCATTTTCATCATTATTCATCATACATTTTCCTACAACATTTCAATATTTACATTGAAAAACGTCACCATTTCCTAAAGTAAGGAATATTATACATATATACATATATAAAATTGAATAATTTTAATATTTCCTTTTCCTGTCTACAAGAATTAAAAAATCTCCGACTAGTTCTTCAGTTGATTTATCAATTAACAAACGGATATACCATAAAATAATTTATTTATACAAATATATATAGTTTTAATTAAATGTGAGAAATTTCTTCACACACAGATGCCGAAACAATGAAACTGTCACCAAATAATTGGACCATTTTTCTAACATTTCTAATTACATTTACAAATGGTTACAATGCTGATTTATTAGATGAATACGTCCATCATGTGGAAATTGTAAATAAACAATTAAATGTACGTGAAAAGCGTAATATTGTTGTTGCTGCTGTTGATGACATAACACAATGGACACATTCGCAAATTTTGGACAAACATCGATTAGTTGTTGTACGATGGCAGCCCAGACACCAGGAAATTCTTTTCAGAATTGAAGCCAAAACCAATGGTTACGTTGGTATTGGATTTAGTCCAGATGGTAGTATGGAAAGGGCCGATATTGTAATAGGGTGGGTTGATGATCGCACTTTAAAGCCTGTTTTAATGGTGAGTTTATCAAAAAAAAACACGAATATTAAAAAAACTTAATTAAAAGCCGAAATGATTGCTTTTAAACATTGAGGTTGGTGAACTTAAGACTAATTAGTGTGGTAATGAAAGCATAAAAATGTTCAAAAGACCAGAAAAAATATGTGGCGATTAGAATGGGTGAATTTGAATTTGACCCAGTTGTTGGCACCTTAAACTGTAAAA
The DNA here is from genome assembly GCA_004796505.1 of Oryzaephilus surinamensis. NCBI lineage: Eukaryota > Metazoa > Arthropoda > Insecta > Coleoptera > Silvanidae > Oryzaephilus > Oryzaephilus surinamensis. The sequence continues at coordinate 11,923 of SSSI01006079.1, forward strand.
AATGTTCAACATTAATCAAATATTGAATAATAAATAAAAATTTACTACCATTGTAGATAAAGTTCAATTTTAATCGATAAAATATTAGCATAATAATTCATCCATTTTCAGACATTTATCTCTCATTTTCCAAACTAGACAAGTTGAATAATCTTAAAAATATGCGTACAAAATCATTTATGTAAATAATTGTTTGTAAATTAATTTCAGCTTTAAGCATTTTAAGTACACTTATGTAGTATAGAGTGAATAAAATAGCTTCGCCTAATTAAACTACACAGAATTTCGCTCGTTTTCAAATTCAGTCAGCATGCTTTTGACATACAATTTTTTTTCCGTCATTATTATTATTATTTGAAATATATTTTGAACAAATTTTATGAAAATTTTTTGTCAACATTGAAAGGATTAAAATTAAAAAAAATATGAGAACACAAGGGGTGAAATATAAAATAAAAACGTTGACATTTTAATATATTTATAATACACACCCCAGCGATTTTTTTTTAATATTAAGGGGTAAAACATGAAAATTCATTCAAGATTCGTAATTAATTGTTACAACATACACGTTTAATTAAAAATTGTCTGCATACTGCATATAATGTAAGGTATGCACAAAAACAAGTTAAATGAATGCATAATTGAATGGCCACTTAAAAATTTAACGAATGAGAAAATAAATTTTAATTACATTTTAATAACAAACTAAAAATTTTACAAATGCAATTAAAAATAAACTATACATAATATACATGTATGTATATAGGTACATATATGAATTTTACATGGTGGAAAATTACACCCCATAATAAAATAAAGAAATAAATCTTGCAAAGAAACATAATCCATCACATTTGAATCAAATTCTAATTAGAATTTAATGTTTCACCATCCTGAAACAACCAGCTTGACGCTATATATATATATATAATAAGACCCCAACAGCCTACCCAAATATCAGTATTTCCGTTCTGCCTACACATAACTTCCGCCCCGGGCGCCCCACACAATAATTTCTTCTTTTTTTTATTCACGTGCACTTTAAAAACATACCTACCACCTTTTATCGCAAAAAATATATGTCTTCCGCCTATATTATACAACAACGCTATGGAAATTATATTATCGTACATACAGTTGAACGGCGAATCTTAAATGTCACGTGACTAATTGTAATATACACGTTATTATCTAGTTATCACATTAGTGTTATGTTAAATAATGTTGAAACACTGTTTAAAAAGTATTTCCATAACAACGCCAACAAAGAATTGTTTGAACATATTTCCATAGCAACGCAAACGACGAACAGTTTATAAAGATTCTGCATAGAAACGCAAACAATGAAAAAGAATTGTTTAAAAAGCATATCTATAGCAACGCAAAGAAAGAATTGTTTATAAAAAATCTCCATAGAAACGCAATCAAAGAACTGTTTAAAAGACGTCTCCATAGAAACGCTAGATTATTATTTGTTTAAATTATTTTTTTCTTACTTCGATTATAATTTGTCATGTGACATTTAAGATATAACTAAACGACTTTAGATATAAATTCACCCCGGCCAAATTACAAAAATTTATGCGGAGGCAGTTATATATTATATATAAATATGACAAAATTTATCTTTATCGAAAATTTTTTCCGAATAAATCTGTTGATAAGGTAGGTTTAAGGTGACAAAATATAAAGTGGTGCAATTTATAGGAAGCAAAAAAAATGGGACACCCCTTTGGGGACGATTAACATTTATAATACCACCTGCCCTTTATAAAATACAAACAACTCAACTTAACAACAAACGCAAATAGCGGGAGATAAATTAAATTTCAACGTATGATAATTAATGTACAAAAAAAATAAAACAATACAACAACACGGGGTTGTTTGGAAATGGAATTTGCGTAATACAAAATTAATGAATCTGTTTTTGGGGAGGGAAGTGGTTTTTGTAAGATTTTATTTTGTATATCTGTGAAATTTAAAAAAAAAATGTATTTTTCGAATGGTAAATAAAGAATGGGAAGATGAACATTTTGAAAGAGGATTAACAGAAATCTATGCTTTTAAAAATCATGAAACAAAAATTGATAATGTCATACAGTATATTCGTTTCCTACTTTAATTTAAAATACACATAAATAACAATGACTTTTTAATAAAAAAAATACAATAAAAACAATGTTCCGTATCGATTTTGTGACGATTTTTCTTCAGGACTGTCACGGCGTCCCAAGAAGCGAAGGCAGTGTACCAGTTAAAGATGAAATAGACAACTACACTTTAATAAGAGGCATCCAAAATGGCACACACACAATAATCGAATTTCGACGTGTTTTAGACACGTGTGATCCCAACGATTACATTTTAAATGTGAGTTATATTCAACACATTTATCCCAACAAAATTGAATTTATTCGTTTCTTGTTTCCATTCTCCAGAGCGATACAGTACGAATGATTTGGGCAATACATGATCGTGATCCGAAAAACGACGGCGACCTCATCTTCCATGGCGAGAAACGTGGTGTACAAAGTGTACATTTGTTAGGACCACCACCAGTTGCCCCACAAATGAACAATCGTGTCCGATATTGGGATGTAACATTGAAAAATGTTAGCATTTTTATTACATTTAGTTTTATAAATTAAAACAAATTTTGTTTTTCTTTTCCATTTTTAGTTTCGTGTTAATAATGAAATGAACACAATTTATTGGTGTAAAGTATTTAAAGTGCCAACATTAAATACAAAACATCATATAATTGGTTACGAACCAATTGTTGGTGAAAAACATCAATCGATGGTACACCATATGATTATGCACGAATGTGAATTGGATGGTAATTCGAATGGACAAATTTGGGAGAATTATGCTAGGGAAGAGGGTGGCAGGGCATGCTATACGGATATGCCAATTGAATGGGAGAAATGTTTAACACCGTTAGTGGCATGGGCAATTGGTTCAAAAGGTATTTACAATACATGTATAGTAGTTTCGCTATATCTTTGATGCTACGTCACAAATTGTAATTGTACGAACTAATCCAATATTTGTGAGTCAAAAAAGAAACCATGCTCATTAATTAATACGAATTTCTCAAGTTTTAGTTTATTTTTTCATCAATAAATCGACAAAATAAATTACCAGTTTTTTGAAATTCGATTTATTGAATGACACGTGTTAAGTTTTTCGCATTTTTTTTAAAAACGACTCAGTTAAACAAAAAATTTCAAGAGACACAAAAGTTTCCTTATTAAATTTCCTATTAAATAAGATTTTTTAAACAGTATATTAACAGGCAAAATAAAAGTTCCTGGGGTGCGATTCCACCCCCTTCATTAAAAAATATAGGAGTAGTTGGGAGCGGCCGTTTCCCTTCAAATTTGGTACAAATTTGATATGTTCCACTATTTGTGATGTAGCATCAAAGATATAGCGAAAGGAGTGTATATACGAATTGTTAACAAAACAAAACGGATACACAGTCGGAATTTCAAGTTTTACTAACAATTAATTAAATGTTTTCAATTGAAGAAACATAGTTTTCGAAATTAACAAGAAAAAATTATAGTTGGAGTTTAAATTTTCTGTAAAAATCATTAAATTTCCATAATGAAGTTGAAAAAAAAATTGTGCGCGCATAAATGTTTAAATAATTCTAATTATGGTTTAATCCATGCATAAGAAAAACATAATTATATATAATTAATTGATAAATCTGTGGTGTATGCAGGTGAAAATTTCCCAGCACATGTTGGTGTACCATTGGGTGGTAAAAAACAAACATACTATATGCTGGAAG
>SSSI01006080.1:0-12719 GCA_004796505.1 Oryzaephilus surinamensis
TTAGGACCACCACCAGTTGCCCCACAAATGAACAATCGTGTCCGATATTGGGATGTAACATTGAAAAATGTTAGCATTTTTATTACATTTAGTTTTATAAATTAAAACAAATTTTGTTTTTCTTTTCCATTTTTAGTTTCGTGTTAATAATGAAATGAACACAATTTATTGGTGTAAAGTATTTAAAGTGCCAACATTAAATACAAAACATCATATAATTGGTTACGAACCAATTGTTGGTGAAAAACATCAATCGATGGTACACCATATGATTATGCACGAATGTGAATTGGATGGTAATTCGAATGGACAAATTTGGGAGAATTATGCTAGGGAAGAGGGTGGCAGGGCATGCTATACGGATATGCCAATTGAATGGGAGAAATGTTTAACACCGTTAGTGGCATGGGCAATTGGTTCAAAAGGTATTTACAATATATGTATAGTTGTTTCGCTATATCTTTGAATCTTTGATGCTAAGTCACAAATTGTATTAATACGAATTTCTCAAGTTTTACTTGAAGGTAAAAGGTATGCGGGGGACTGCGCTACTATTTAATATTCCCTATAATATTAATGCGATAATGCTATAATGTATGTGATATGTTCTACTATTTGTGATGTAGCATCAAAGATATAGCGAAAGGAGTGTATATACGAATTGTTAACAAAACAAAACGGATACACAGCCGGAATTTCAAGTTTTACTAACAATTAATTAAATGTTTTCAATTGAAGAAACATAGTTTTCGAAATTAACAAGAAAAAATTATAGTTGGAGTTTAAATTTTCTGTAAAAATCATTAAATTTCCATAATGAAGTTGAAAAAAAAATTGTGCGCGCATAAATGTTTAAATAATTCTAATTATGGTTTAATCCATGCATAAGAAAAACATAATTATATATAATTAATTGATAAATCTGTGGTGTATGCAGGTGAAAATTTCCCAGCACATGTTGGTGTACCATTGGGTGGTAAAAAACAAACATACTATATGCTGGAAGTGCATTTCGATAATCCAACATTAAAATCAGCCACCGATACGACTGGTTTACGTTTACATTATACAAATGAATTGCGTGCAAATGAGGGTGGCATTTTAATAACAGGAGTTGCACCATCAACATTACATTTCATTCCACCACATCAGCCCGAATACAAAACGGCCGGATATTGCAGTTTGGGTTGTACACAAGAAGTAAATTTACCAAAAAAAATCCGTACAAAAATGCTGATAAAATTGAATTTTTTCAAGGTTTTCCCGCGCGATGGAATCAATGTGGTGTCGGTAATGTTGCACAGCCATTTAGCTGGTAGAAAATTGAAATTGAGACACATTCGTGCCGGCAAAGAATTACAACCATTGGCACAAGACAACCATTACGATTTCAACTATCAACAGACGCGGATGCTTTTACAAGACACGAAAATTCTACCTGGTGACGGTTTGATAACGGAATGCACGTATTCAACAGTTGGACGAAATCGTCCAACGTTCGGTGGTTATTCAACGAAAGAGGAAATGTGTTTAGCATTTGTATTGCATTATCCAAGAACCGAATTGGCTGGCTGTTATTCAATACCGCCGGTGAAGACGTTCTTCGAGAATTTAAGCGTGAAAAGTTTCTACGGAAAGAACATAACGACAATAGAAAAGATATTGCTCGAAGGCGGGTAAGTTTAAGGATCAACGGGGATAAAAACAACGTTTTAAATTGTGTTTTTAATAGTTCTGAAAGCGATAATGTTCCATCAACGACAATGAAACCATTTGAAATTCGTCCAGGTGATGAATTGTCTTTGGAAGCGAATCTAAGAGCTATAAATGCATTAAAAAATGCTAAAGAATACAGTATTGATGGTGAACAAGATATAACACAGAATATATTTGAGAAATTGATCATTAAAGATCCAGCCGAATTTCGCAATAAAACATTCATGGAACATTTACAAGATTTACCGTACAATGAGACGATTTTCACAAAGAAATTGGAAGAGTTTTTCTATACGGGTCTACATTTGACCTTTTGTAGGAAACGTGATGATACTTTAGCAATTGTAAGTGACCGATTGAGAATAAAATAGTGCGAAGTTTTAGTTTTATTTTTGGTTTATTTTCTTAGAGGGAAGATATTGAAAAATTGCCGAATTTTACCGCTTACGAAGATAGAAATAATATACAATGCAGCCAAAAGTCGAGACGTTCAACAGCTAATAGAAATTTATTCACCAAGTATTTATTAATTTTTATTTTCGTCAACAGTTTACTTATTTAAGTAAAAGTATGTGCTCTCTACATCCTCAATTAATTTATTTATTTTAAGTAATGTATATTTAATTTTAATTTTTTTGTTTGTATATACACGCATACCAAATACTATTTTTATAAAAAATTTTGTACTTAATTGTACCATTTTGATGCTGTGAATTTAAATTTTAAGTTATTATAGTTTGTAGAAAGACAGGTTTTTTTAAAAATATAAATAAAACTGTAAATAATATCATTCTTTTAATAAAAAATTTCACCACTTTTCTTTACAAATTAACAACAAATATTTGTAATAAATTATCAAGTGCCATTCTTTCGTCACTATTTAAACCAGTATTTGATTTTAAAGTTTGTAAATGCGATAAAGCGTCTAAAATTATCGTCGATTTTTCCGGCAATAAACGATCACTCACTTTATTCATATTAGTTTTCACCAAATCCATAAAAAGTAACAATTTCTCATTCAATTTTATCAAATCTTCGACAATAATTAATGATGTTAAATGAGCCAATGTTAAACAAATCTAAAAAAAACAACAAAAATGCAATTAACACAAAAAGTTCCATTTGCTTCAAATAGATGACACTATGTAAGGAAATTTACAGTTCCCTAAAATTTACCCGATCTACTAAATTATCCCGATGATTATATTCCATAAAATCATCAATTTGTTGAGTATTTTCCAATGCTTTGAGTAATGCACCCCATAACGGTATAAAATATTGGCCATAATAATCCCGTTTGGCTGGCGATGATAAAGCTAATGCAACATTAATGCGTACTTTAAAATTACGGAAATTCACCACTAATTCCATTAGAGCGTTAAAAATTAATTCAAAAGTTATTGGTTTTATTATACAATAAATTGTTGAATTTTTCAATACATTTCCTAATGCATAACACGAATTCCATCTAACTTTCATATTTGAACCAGTCGTACAATTTTTCAATAAAACATTCATTGCATCTTCACACAACAATATCAAATCGGTATTATTTAATTTTTTATCATTAATTAATTGCATTAAATTACCTAATGCACGTACACAATTCATTTTCATTTTATCATTATCCGATGCACCGTTTAAACATGCTTTTAATAATTTTATTAATAAACTATCTGGCAATTCTTCAGCATTTTCAAAACAACAACTATTATTCGTTTGATTATTTATTACAAGAGCATCACTTAAATTCCCTAAAGACCATGACGATTTTATTCGCACCATTAAGTTGTCGTCGTTTAATGTACGATAAATTGCTTCACATAAATCTATAACGAAACCGATATCTTCACGTAAAGATGGATATAAAACGCAAATTGCCAATGCTCTTACGGCCGCCCCTTTAACATTATTCTCCTCATCTTGTGTACAAGCAAACAACAATGTAACACAAACGATTTGTCTGTCACGTGGCAATTGTTCGAATATAAATGCGCCAATACTGCCCAAACAATCACAGCCAATTGCTCGTAATATTGAATGCTGTTCATTTTGTAATAAATTTATTAAGCCACCATTTAATAAAGTTTGCCAAAATTGTAAGCAATCATTATTAAATTCATTATTGTCATTATTATTTTGTAAATATTTACATATAGCTTGTCCGATAAAATCTACACAACGTCCAGCATGTAATTTTAAATCGATATTACGTTCATTTAATGTTATTTCAATTGAATTTGTTATTAATTTCAAATTTGCTAACATTATACTATCGAAATAATTACGACTCATGGCACAAAGTAATTGTAATGATTCTAATTTGATTTGTGGTTGAATTAATTGATTACCATTTAAATTTTCAACGCAAAGTTTCAATAACCACGAAATATTATTGTTATTTATTGTATTTATAATTGGTTCATCATTTTCATCATCGTCTGATGAGGACATTCCGGCAAAATCAAATTCATCCGCATTTATTACACTATTTTTTACGTTTGAACACGTTTTTTTATGAGATTCGTGCGACAATAGGGCGTGTTTTGTTTCAACAACAGTTGGTTCAGAAGCTAAAATACAGCCAAGAACTATTAAAGCTGCTACTTGTATCGTAATGTCTAGAATATTTCTTAAATTAACATAATTTCCTACACATTTATTGTAAAAACTTACCTTTGTGATGAATGAATTGTTTAACATTTCTTATAATTTTCGTAATCAAACCGTTTGGCATACGATGGTAAGGCGTACATTGAACCAAAGCGGTTAAACATTTCAAAACTTGCGTCAAAACTGGTATGGAGACTTCATTTAATGCGAAACACAGTCCATTGTGGAGTTCTTTCAATGTTAAACCCAATAAAACGCAAAACGGTGTGAAAGACGTAAATTTTCCACTGATTTCAGCTTGTGTTAAATATTGTTTTGTGTTTGTTAGAAGTAATAAGAGAACATTTAAGGCACACATTCGTCCACGAGCTGATGTATCCGATAAGAAGCACGTAATTAAATTGTGTTTTCCCAATGAATTTGTTTCTGGTATAAAATTGGACCAATAAAAAAATATAACAGCCTTTTCAGTCTCCTATAAACAAATTAAATTAATAAAAAAAATTGTATTATCGTCGAAAGCTATACTTTTATAACGTTATAAAATAAATTTAATGCAGCTTGTCTAACTCGGCCATTACTTATATTCAATTTAGCAAGTTTTCCACCTTCACTATCGGAAAAATCCGAATCGCTCATTTTCAATCGACTCATTAAATTTATATCAGTATTATTCCCAGTTGCTGGTACATAATTATTTGATTTATTGTCGTTTAACCAGTCTGTGTTTATGCTTGTTTCATTTTTCGAACTTGATGCTTTGTGTTTTCTTTGTTTCGTCAACTACAACCAATTAGATTAGTTTTAAAATTTTCTCTTTTAGTTGGTTTCGTACTTTTCCACCCTTTTTCTCACGTTGAACCGTTGAAGTCAATTCGGGTACACTTAAAGTGCTTGGCATTAATTTTGTTGGTGTTATAAAGTTGATATTTTTCAAACCAAAAACCATATAAGATTTTATTATACCCAAAACCAAGCCGAGTTCTTGTTTTAAGAATTCCGGTTGTTGATTTATAATGTTTTGAAGACCCAAAAGACATACGATTAAAATCTACAAGGAATTTTTTACATTCTATAAATACAAATTTTTCCATTTTTCATACTTTACTCTGAGATATTTCATCCATTTTACTATTATTACACAAATAATGCAAAAACACTGTTGCGCATACATTAAAGTCCTCCTGACTGATTAATTCTTTCGATTTTGTTATCGTACAAGCTTCCAAACAGTTACAACTCCATAAAATAACGTCATTAGACTTAGTATCTCCTTTAAATCGTTCCAAAACTGACTTCACCTGACCGGTGACAACTTTTTGCGGTATATTCGATACATTACTGCGTAATAGAGCGTCCAAAGATAATAAAACATCCACAAGAACAAGTTTATTGTCGATTTGAAGACAATTTAAACACCATTGAAGGGTTACAGTCCATGTTCTGCCTTCAACAACCACATTTTGTCGATTAATTAAATTACGCAACAATTGACTGAATTTTTGGACTAGTATTTCATCGTCGGGTTGTATAAATGTGCTGCATTGGTTTATTAAAAGTGTTGCTTTCTGAAATAATTCCATTTGTGAGTAATAGTTGAGGTTATAATAAAACTCATTTACTCACTGTATAATTTGTCACGATTTTACAATGATAATTTAATGAATTTAAGTCGTCTAATGCTTTAGCTAATATATTCCGTTCTTCTTGTGTTCGGCCAAAATGTAATTGATTTATTATTGACGATAAACTGTTGAATATTTCTTGACTGGACGCCATTTTCTGTATTGGTGGTTGTCTAACCGTAATATTGTCATAAAGACATAAATTCAAATTTTTGCTTCACACCATTGATTATTTGGATACTTATTGCTTTTTTAATTAAAAAACATTAATGATTGATTATTTTATTGTTTCCCATTAATGCAATTCATTGAACAATATATATAATTGATACAATGAAAAGAATATGCCTCCGATTAATATAAATACTTGCATATACTTTGTTTTTGTAAAATAGATAATAATGTCCATTATAATTTTGAAACAATTTTTTATATTTTTAAATAGACACAAGCGGTGTACTAGTTTGATTTAATGATTTTTTAACAATGTGGATTTTTCTATTCGATAAACAAACAATGTAACAATGGTCGTCGTACGTTAACGATAACTTATTAAAATCCTTTAAGGCTGAATCACTTCTCGATAAATTTAGTAAACACATTATTATTTCCGCTGATTTCTCATCGTTTTCTAAATCACCAGCTGATGATAAAACAGCACCTTCTTCGTTTAATATTAAATAACCAGTCTGATTTGGTCTTTGATCCATTACATATACAAGTTCACTAAAAACAATAAAGCGTAATTAAATTATTCCAATATATAATTAATGAATTACTTAATCTATAATTTATAAAAAAATATTATGATTGGAAATAGATAACTTGTTGTTTCAACAATAAATGTCAACACGTTTTGTATTTAGTAGGTTGGCAACATTGTATAGAATATCACTAGGCACTAGATAAGTAAAAATAAAATTAACTATAATTATTCGAATCGCAGTTATCTGGTGAAGGAAATAATTTAAAATTGTTTTGGTTACCATAGTTACAATGTTGTCGGCAATTGTTTCTTGTAAATAAAAAACAAACGTGTTGTTTTTTGGTTAAATATTTAAATTTAAAATTCAAAAAAAAATGTCCGCCAGTTTGCAAAATATAAAATGTGACGCAATTGATTATCGTTCCATTTTGGGACAGTTCGGTTGGAAAACTGTTATAGATTTTCCAGTATTTTACATATATCGTAATAATGAACATTTTTGTGCGAAACGTATGTTCAAAATAATCATAGCAAAACATTTTCCAATGGTTACTAATGAAATAATGCAGTGTATTACCATACAAGCTTATAATATTACAAATGCTGAATTGAAACTACTTAATGAGATCAACAACTTTCATTCGAATGGACTTTTTGGAACGACTTTCAAAAAAGACGAACAAATTTGTAAAATCAACGATTTGGAACAAATGGTCAATTATTTGTACTTCATTTTGGATCGTTTGCGAGAACCATTGAAACCGCTGGACTTGGACATCTTATTGAAATGCGGTTTTCTACGTATCGTTCCAACATCACACACCGTTCCATTTGTACGAATTGATAAAGAAATCTACATGCCATTGATTTACTTAGAGTTAGATGACATCGTGATGAAAAACATAAAACCGAATACGAAAACGATTTCAGGATGGGATTTGGCTTATTTGAAGTTTTGCTATAAAATCCATCAAATTAATACAAAATTTTTTTACATTGAACATTGTGAAGTGATTTCCTATAGATTTATAATTAATTATTTTCCAAAAAATACCAAATTTATATATTACTGGCCAAAATGTATTCAATTAGAAAAGTTTGTGTCTGTAAATAAATTAATTAGGAATTAGTTGTTGTTATTGTTGTTTTTTTATTATTAAAACACAAATAAAAATTGTCTATAAATATGTTTTTTAATTGCAATATGTACAACATTGACATCTATTGGAACATAACAAAATTAATTGGTTTTCTTTTAAAAAAACTCACAAAGGTATAAATACAACTTTTAATAACGAATAAACTTTGTTCTTTTTTTTGACTTTAGAGTACAATATATATTTTTACAAATTTAGTGCATTTCTTTGATTGTACAAAATTATTTTTTTGGTTCCTTAATAAAACAATTACAATTTTCTTTTTAAAAATGATATTAAAAAAACAAATACTGATTAATTATATTTTTAACTATTTAATGTCATGCATACAAAAACTTACAGTTGTATTTCTGTAAATAAATCAATACAACAATAAGTTTTGTTGAATAACTAAATAAATACCAAAAGAAAAAACTATATTATACTGCTATTACACCGAAAACTAGTGATTGTTCATCTCATAATTATTTTTTTCTCATCTATATGTTAATTTTTAATTAATTAGAATTACCAACGCTTCCCAAATCATAATTAATAACAAAAAATAAAATATATTTGGAAAAAAGTACTTTTTACAAGAATTATATACTTTATTATATTAAAAAAAAATTGCACAATAAATACATGGCACAACATTTAGAAAATCACACTATACAAAAATGTACACACGTACAATTTCCATTTTACCTTTTTTTCATAAAAAAAATCGGCTTTTAAACAGGTATTAACAAATTTTGAGTTGATTTTGCATATCATTTTGCAAACGTTAATACCAGTTTAAACTTAATATGTATAATTTGATTATAAAAGGCCCTATTTTTAAAATTAAACGCAAAAATTTGGCATATTTGTTCTCTATCATTTTTTTTTATATATTTCTTTGTTTTATACATCAAGAATGGAAGAAAATTCTTCTACAAGTACCGAGATAAATATCTCTTAAATTTTATTATCATTTTCATGTCTAAATTTTACCGAATAAAACCCCACGTGTTTTTCTTTCATATTTTTTTTTTTAGTTCCTTTTTATATATATATGTATATACAAAAATGTACAATAATTAATGGTTTTACATTAGTTTTATTTTCTTAATACAAATTGTGCATTTTCAGATTTCATAGTAGATAATTTTCGAACTATTTTAAATATGTATAATATAAGTACGAAATAAAAACTAGTGCAAAATCAATTATATAAAATTCAAGCTAGATTTTGTTTATTTACAAGATTAGTTTTTTTTTGTATTATAAGCTAAAATAGTCTATAATAATAAAGAAAGTTATAAATATTCTTGTTTTTTTCCTTTAAATTAGTTTTGGTGTTGATATTACCAGTGAGACGAACAATTTAATGTTCAAAGAATAAATAATAATAAAAATATGTATAAAATATCAGTTTTGTTTTACTAATTGAAAATATACATTATGGTCTTTTGATTGATTTATTTAAAAACAAAATTATGGAGAAAACTAAATTTCATTACAAAAATTCCTAAATTGTGTGACCAAACTGTATATTTTACCATAATATATGTAATTTCATTCAATTTTTGGTTCTGACTAGATAAAAAGTGATCAGCGAAAATAAATCATTTCAATGGAATGCGTTTGAAAAAAAAAGATATATAATAATCATCAAGTCAACTACGAAAATACAACATAAGCGCAGTACAAGAGAGAAAGGAAGAAATTGATTGAAAAAAAAAGAGAGAAGGAGAGATAGAGAGAGCATCCACCAAAAATATTAAAATGATTTTGGTTCAAATAAATAATATTCATCATTAGAGAGATCTATCCATTCTTTATAATATAAAATAATATTAATTATTATCATTAAAAAAAAATTAAATACATAATTTTATAGCCCGCTTTGACATCACTTTACCTAGCATAAAACCACCAGGTAGATAACTTGATACTTTCACGTTAATTGTTGTTCTTGTGTTTTTTTTTTTGTGTGTGAGGGATGCGCTATCTTTTGTATATAATATATATATTTACTATAAAACTAATTTAGTTACCGTTTGTATTGCGATGCGTTGCAATAATAGCATTTTTATTATTTGAATCTGTTCCATATATTTTACCAGCTTTTTTCGCCATTGAACCTAATAATTCTTGGGACAATTTATGGGCTGATTTTAATGATGTAAGCCATTCTTTTAGGCCTATTTCATCCTGAATAACAAGAGAAAGTCATTTGTAAGCCATTTAAATACGAAATAAGAGCACTTTAACAGAAATTTAGATGACGTATCAATAGATGTCGCCACATGATTTTTCAAGATTTTAATTTTTTTGAAAAAAAATAGTCAATTTCTTATTTCTTTATTTTTAATTAAATAAATTAAATTAAACTATAAATAAGTAAATTCATAAAGAAGAGATATATAATGAAATGAAGTGTTTTAATGTGGACGAATATAATTCAAAAATACATTAATTTTTGAATTTTTGTTAGCATTAGTAAAAAAAATAGATACCAATAGAATGGAATTTAAAGTTTTCTATACGTACGGGATTCGTTAGAACGATTTTTCCATCACGCATTCTCACAACAATGCAATTTTCATTTTTCACTTGTACTAATTCGGGACTAACTTCCTCCACTTGATCCATAAACACCATTTCCGGTTTAGCTGAATCCGGATGTAATTCTAAACGATTTGGATATAATTTTGCGTAACGCATTTGCCAACTAGACGTCCATGGACCACCCAATTTCTTCATATAACCATGTAATATACAATCCGATTCTTTTTCATCAAAATCATACAATTTTTTCTGTTTTGCTTTCTTTTTATGTTCTTGTTTGTCAGCCTCAAAATTAATTGTTTCAAATACTGTTTCAGCTACCTCATTTTGCCAACGTTCCGATATAACTAATGGAAAATTTTTATATAATTCTTGATCAGCATCAGTTAGTTTAATGCCTTTTGTGTCCTCTTCATCGAACGAACCAATATCGAAGGCATCCGCCGCATTCACTTCACCACGTGGCGGTATTAATGGTGGCGTATATTTTTGTAAATAGACTTGTTGCCAATCAATACCAGCAAAAAATGGATGATCTTTTACTTCATCAGCACTAAATATATACACAATTTTTTAATAGTTTTAATTTATTTACATTATTTAATTATTACCCATTCCCTTTACAGCCTAATCGTTTATCAATATCACGTTGTAATAAGCCTTCAAGAAGCGATTTTAATTCTTTACTAAACGAATCCGGTAATTCTACGTTCTGAAATCAAAATATGTAAAAAAAAACTTGTTTAATTAGTTGAAAAACAAATTATTTTAAAAACAAACATAAAATTTTCCATTATTTACCATTGTTAAAGTCATACGATCAATTTCGTGTTTATCTTTGGTTTTATGTTGACGAAATGGTGAATGTCCTTTTAATAATTTATATAACATACATCCAAAACTGAACCAATCAGCACTAGAATCGTATGCTGTACCTTTTGATAATACTTCCGGCGCCATATAACCGTGCGTACCACTAAAAACAACAAAATAATTAAAAAATTTACTATATATATATAGTAGTTTCACTATATCTTTGATGCTACGTCACAAATTGTAATTGTACGAACTAATCCAATATTTGTGAGTCAAAAAAGAAACTTCATATGTTCATTAATTAATACTAATTTCTCAAGTTTTACTTGAACGTAAAATATATGCGGGGGACTGCGCTAGTCAAATGTTTGTAGAAATTCATAAAAATGATGAATTGTTCGCGAAATATGTATATTCCTAATAGTGCTTTAAATGATCGTGAAATATAAAAAGTAGTGCTTAAGTTGGGAGTCTCTTCACCATTGCAAATAAAATGAAATAGATGGTTGCCTATTTCAGATTCGTCAAAATAAATAAAACATGATTTTCAACGGAATGCTATTTTACTTCGTTGCCAAATGTATCGTAATGTTATTATGAGTAAAAGAGAGAAAGAGTTTTTGTATCCAAAACGATGGCATTTTTGACAGATTTTGTATTTATCGTTATATAAATTATATTTGTTTAAATATCGTTTCCTCTACAAAAAAATAAATATATGTAATAAAGATATAAAATAACAACAAGAGGAGCTAATCCATCCGTTGGAGAGAGGCTGAATTAGCCATTTCTCTCACTAGTGTGCTACTACGCTTATTTTTGACACAAATTCCCCAAATTCCCTCATTTTACACCAAATAATCACAATATTCTGTGTTATTTCATGCAACAAAATCTTTAGCGCTACTTAACTCATTTAAAAATACATTAAAACAATATTTTATGCATACCATTAGAAAGAAGACAGTTTAAACTGTTCAAGTCACTACATATTTTACTCGTTCATTCTATGGTAATCACAAAATCGTAGTTTTAATTCAAAAAAAGCTTACTTTCTCGGGTACACAGTTTAGCGCCTGCCACAAAAATTTTCACACATATTTGTAATTATTTTCAAATACATATTTGTTGAGTGAAGTGGTAAGTTGGGACTTTTAGGATTATAAATATATATTTTGTAAGGTACAAATCTATTTTGTTTATAAAGTTAAGTAGCGCTAAAGAAAATGTTGCAAAAATGTGACCAACAAAACAAGTGAAACTCCCGTTATGATTAACACAAACTAAATATTTTCCATTTTAATGTAATACTTCCTATAATATTAATGCGAAAATGCAGAATAATAACACATGTATTTGATATGTTCTACTATTTGTGACGTAGCATTAAAGATATAGCGAAAGGAGTGTATATATGTATTTTAATTTAATTTAAATAATAAATTTGCTTACACACTGGCATGGGGTTTCTTTTTAGAGAAATCACAGGCTAAACCAAGATCAGATATACGTACATGTCCATGTTCATCTAATAATATATTTGCTGGTTTT
>SSSI01006109.1:0-18790 GCA_004796505.1 Oryzaephilus surinamensis
TGTATTTAGTATTTACACAATACTCCTTTTTTGTGAGTCTGAGTTGACAATTCAATAAAATTTATGAATGCTTTACGAGTAACATTACTGAAAACAAGTCTACGTTAAAGTGAAATTTAAAATTGTACATTTTTTAAAATTACTCAACTATTTTTTTGATATCCGTAACATTTTTTTAAATTAATTAGTTCTGTTACGTTCTTCAGTCGTCCCTCTATAAAATAATTTTTACTAGAACTCTGTACCAACTGTAAGAAAAAGATAATTTTTTCCTACAAACGTGTTATATATAGAAATATGCATATTTTCGTGTATGACTTATTCCAAAAAATGAAATTTACGTTATTTAACCAACCAAAAAGTAGACAATTTTCTTCGTAGTGTTTACAACTTTATACATGTTAATTTAATTCATTAACAATTGCTATGCTGAATCCTTGGTTGGTATTGATTTCGTATCGAATTTGTGCACTTTTCCTCACCTCACTATATATACATAGATTCAGTGTCAGCTAATTAAATATTTGATGGTACTCTGACGCGTAAAAATGTGTTTACAGACACTATTGCCATTCCATTAATTTTAATATACAGTAGTTTAGCCGAGGGTTTAGCACTTTTTGAAATTTGTAAGGGCTTGTCACCATGACAACAATTAAACATTCAAAAAACAATTATTTAAATCGTGCACTTATTATTAAGCTTTTAATTTTGTTTAATGAAAATCGATTGTTCAATTTTTTTTAAACGTTTGTAATGAATTGGAATTCAAATTCGTAAATGACAATAACAAAATTGTAGAATACATTTATAATTCAAATGAATTTAGTGTCAAACTTAATTATCGTAGTTTAAGATTTAATTTATTTGAAAAGTTTTTCGTAGAATCGGTTTTTGAAACAGACGATTTGAAATGATTGTGTAGACGAATTTAAAACTTTTAAGATGGTAATTTTTTTTCGTTTGTATCACATTAATAAAAATTGAAAAAGAAATGATACAAGGTTCATTTTATATAAAATATACAATTATACATGCATATGTAATAA
Organism: Oryzaephilus surinamensis; assembly: GCA_004796505.1. Lineage (NCBI taxonomy): Eukaryota > Metazoa > Arthropoda > Insecta > Coleoptera > Silvanidae > Oryzaephilus > Oryzaephilus surinamensis. Next base: position 1,050 of record SSSI01006109.1, read on the forward strand.
AATATTTTAATTGTAAAATGTGTATTGTAAAGAATGTGAAAATCCGCCGACGTATTTATAATAATTTTAACAATAATTTCATTCCAATGGCTTTTACTTTATGCAAATCCATTTAGCTTTTGGCCAAATAATAAACAATGCAACAATTTAAATAAATAAATAAAAATCCAAGTACCAGCATAATACATGGTATGTACATATGACTCATAACATATATACATTAGGAATTGCATAAAGATGAAAATTGAAATAAATATGATTGTAGTCGAGTTGTTGGTATTATTTCCTATTATTAATTGACTAGGCACTTACATTTACTATGTGGAGGCGTCATTGCTAGTGCAGAAACTGACGGCATAGGCGGGAACGGTAAAGGCGAATGACTATCAATTTCTTGTTTCATATTTAACGTAGGCTGATGCTGTTGTACATTAACAGGTGACGATGATGATCTGCCAAGGTAATCTTTGACACTTTGCATACTCAAATCCAATTCTGGACTACCCGCTGACGCCAATGACGGTTCCGGTGTTCTGCACAATTTCATTTCCTCTTCTTTAATTAATTGTCGTTCCTCTTTCGGTTTTTTTATACATAGATTTTCGGCCGTTTCTTCAACTGGTGGCGGCAATAATGGTGTTGTACTACAAACTGGTTGCTGCTGCTGCTGTTGTTGTTGTTGTGATGGTGATTCTTGTGGTGGTGGTGGCTGTTGTATTAAGGACGATTGTTTCGATCTGTCGGTGCTTAAATCTTGTGGTCCGCACATTTCACCGGACCGCCTCCGTGGCCTGGCCTGTTTTCTTCTTGGTAATGATGGCGATTGACAATCTTGTCTTGTCGGTAACAACGTATCGGGAAATGATAAATGTGACATATGTGGTAATTTAATTGTACTATTTTCGTAATTGTTTGGTATTGGTGAAAATGGTGACGTTGGATCACCAACACCACCTCCGCCAGCTGGTGTTCGAACAGTAACACCAGGCGTTGGATATCGACTAGCCGGTTGAAAATAATGTCTATCATAATCGTTTGGTGATGCTGACGGTGTTGGTGTTTGATTGATGATTGATGTTGATTCCTTATCAACACCAATAAATGGATCTTGATTAGCTAAACCACGTACTTGTAAACTTTCAGCAGCTTTAATTAAACTTTGCAATTGTTCTTGTATAACACTAATTTCTCCTTTATACATAAAATCAACAATTGCTTGCACTTCCCAACCGTTGAAGTCCTTTAATACAATCACTGGATGTTTGCATGGATTTTCCGAGAAGATACGTTGAAAGAATGGCGAACATGCACTTAATACAACTTTATGGGCACGTACCGATGTTTCAGCACACACCAATGTCACATCGACCAGTGTTTCTGCTTGTAATAATGCATCAAATGCGGCCAATATATGTGTTTGATGATTGTTCCATCGTAACGAATAGTGCGATTGTGTCATTCTGACTTGTTTTTATATTATTTTCAGTTTTATTATTTTATTTGATGATGATGGTAGTTTATTTGTGATTGTTTAACGCCTATGTCAGACCAGATGCATTCTTTCTTTTTTGTTTTTGTGTGAATTTTGAATTTCTGTAAAAAGAAATTAATATTAAAATCTATTATAATATGTATATTCGGTTTGCCAACATTTCAGTCAAATAAACTATGTGATTGAACTGTTTAAGTTCAATAGTTTGTTGTTGTTTATTATGGGGGTTGTTGTATCGACTAAAAAGTGAAAAATTTACTATTTTTTCCCTAAACTCTTGTAAATCATGTTAAACAATTAACTGATCAAAATTCGTATATTCTTGGAATGAAATTTCATATACTCGTATATATAGTCACGATATATATGTTGTATGCTAGTGGTGGTGGTTTGTGGGGGTAGTAACAACATGCAATTCTTATGTCGCGTGCGTACATAACATATTCGGGCACGTACACACACACATACAAGAAAATCGTATACGATTAAGAAAATAAGTACAAAAAGAAATAAAAAAAAAACATAGAAAAGAAAATAAAATATTTAGAATTATCCATTTTTACCCTCCCTATTATGACTGTTTAAAACGAACGTCAACTATTAAGCAAACAAACTATACATTAATAGACATAAATAAAATTTAAGTTGGGTGATGATTTTTTTGCTGTCACATGTAAATTTCGCTTTAATAAACGACATTTCGTCTGCTAATAAAAAAAACTACTACTCCTAATAAATAATAACGACGATAGTATCATTCATGCATATAGTATATGATATTAAATTGTACTTTTGTAACTTGCAGCTATTAGATTTTGTAATAAATATTATTTCTGATTTTAATGTTAGTGCTTAAAACGTTTCTTTAACATATTATGTTTACAAGAAAATTATAACTCGTATAATACGTTATTATTATTGTTATATGTTTGTGGTTCGTATAGTTTTTTTCTTCTATTTTAATGATGCTTACTCATAAATTTCAAATGAATATTTATATTTTATATGAAGATATCGTGCTTTGTAACATATTCAGAGAATGTTATGAAAAATAAGTATATCCATAAACATATACATATGTACATACGAAAAATATTTTCATTTAAAACTTACTAAAAGTAATAATAAAATTTATGTGAAAATAAATACTAAAAATCTACATATGTTTCTATTAATATATTAACAATAAAAAAGTGCTTTGTTTTATTAAATCCGATATTTTTATTTCTGTTTTAACTAAACATTCATGCAACAAACTTACCTCATAGAAAAGCGCAACTAAATTTCAACATAAAACAAAAATAAACAATGTATTTCTTTGCAATAATTGTATAAAACTTATTTACGAATAGACATTTTTTTTTAATTTATAAATTACTAAATGGAATACTAAAAATTTTTGATATACTCGTATATAGTAAAAAAGACACATTCCTCGTGTTCACATTTTCCTGTTTTTGTCACGTGGTCGTAGTTGCAGAACAGAAAGTTTTGGTGTAGCGCGCGCGCCGCCGTTTTATTTGTTATTGCAAAGAAGCACATTGCACCGCAATAAATTTGAAAAGTTGTTGAACGCGCTTAATAGTTGAAGAAGAAAAAACGCGCAAAACCAAAAATTACACATTTAAAATATATAAAAAGCACTAATTATAAATAGAAAACCATTCACTAATTAACAAATACTTAATATACATTCACACACATTACGATGAACAATAATATATAACAAAATTTGATGAAAGAGCGCATATTCCACAAATAGATGTGTATTATTCTACATTATCTCATAGTGTTGAATAATATCAGCTGAAGAAGTAAATATAAACATATTTTGGCACCAAAACAACAACATCAACAAATCAAGTAAAAAGTGGTAAGTAGTTGAAACTATTATTATTATTGTATTATGTGGTATTGTAAAGAGTATAACAATAATAATAATAATAAGTATAAGGAGCCCGCACCTGTCGTGTTATCCCGCAGGACACTGTCTTCGAGGGGCAACGTGTCCAACTGATTTCAAAAATATGCCGACTCGCAATGGACGCATAATTCCCGGATCCCTGTTAATGAATCCGATTAAACAAAGCTTGGTAAGTCTCAAGAACGCTTGCGCCTCAACTACCCCTCACGTAATAAGAACCTCGGCCCCCCACTCCATCTTTACTCTCTTACTGTTTTACCCTTAGATATAAATTAAGGGGCGGCGTGTACTTAGAATCACACACGGCCGTCTACCCTCTCTCTCGTCGTGTCGACCACTAATTACTCGAAACAAGGACAGGGAGGGTTGGTTTGCTGTCTCATTCTGTTTTGCATATATAGATGCATCTAAGAAATCATCATCTGTACGGGCGCGTCGCGGCGCTTCGGCTTTCTTTTTAACGAGGCCGCCCTTCTTTTTCACCCTTCATACACACACTTATTCGCACACACACACATACACACACACATGTACGTACACACATGTATATACACAATCTTTCCCTTTTTCTTATTTCACTAAACAAAACTGGTGGCGCGTTTCTCTTTTCTTACCCCTTCCGGGAATGATGATGACGACAACAATAAAACAACGTTCTTTTTACCATACGTCGTAATGCATATTAATTTATCTATTGGTACGATATTGTGATGAGGAGGACACTTTACTAATGCACAATTTGTCACAAAATACATTTTTTTTTTCACAGCGTATCAAAAATGCGCTCGAATTTTTTTCGTTATGAAAACGTGTTCGACGACTTTCTGTACAACTAAACTGGTAGAAAGTCTTTCAGTGAGAGTTTCGCCCCGTTTTGTAGCAGGATGAATGTTTTGGGTATGAGAGAAGAGTATAGACGGTGGCGGCGGCGGTGGAGCAGTGCGCGCAACTTTGTCACACACAGGAATCGCGGGATATCTCAACATCCCAGTTCATCGGGCCTGGCAACTGAAATTTATATATGTATGTGTGTGTCTAACTTTGAAAACTTTCTAAAAAATTCTTTTTTTTTTGGAGTTGGGCGCAGAATAAATTGAAACCGTTTAAAATAAGGACACTTACTATTTTTTTGGTAAATCCAAATTCACTTTTGCACCAGCACTTCGAAATTGTCATTTAAGCACACACGACTAGAATGTTTACAAGTTTGTTGGTGTCTGATGATGGTCAGTTAAGCAGGGTCGTTTTTCGGTTAAGGGTAAATGAGGGAGAGAGAGAAGGGCACCTTGCTGTGTAAATATTTTCCAAGAAGTACCGTAATAAAAGTATTTATTGAAGGGCTGTTTAATGGGTGCTGCTGGTGGGGCAAGTTTACTGACTTTTTCAAACTAATTTACTTGATTTAATTTAAATTTTTTCAAATACATATCATTACAAAATATACATATAAATGTTCTTGTGATAAATTATTAAATCCATTCATTAGAAATGACGCATATGCGAAGTAATGTATCCAAGCTGACTCATTAATAATTCTACCAACTTTAAATGAATTCGAAGTTTAGATTATAAGTTGTTCTCCTTATAGTATACATGTGAATGTAATAATACAAACGCATATATCATGTCGGTATTTCCCCAAATCTATATGAATTTTTTTAAGTTGGAATTTTTTGAAAACTTTACAAGCAAAACGGATCAAAATAACTGATTTGTATTTGATTAATGCTTCACAGACACATATATAATAATAATTTAACGGTAATAACCAAAATACATTTTACAACACAATCTACATACTCGTATGTAGATGAGAAAATGACCTATTGTATATTATATGAAAGACATATAGTATGTACATATAAATGTATGTATGTTGTATACAAATACAACATCTATCAAATTTAAAATGACAACCATAACTTATTCTAGTGGCTTCATTATTATGTCCCATACACACGATATTCAAGTAAATTATTCAAAGTTGAAGTGGCACGCAATAAATTGTTGGGCTCTCTCTACTTAGTTGCTCTTTCTTATATTACAGTTTCCATATACTCGTACTACTCCATATATACTTATACTTATACAATTATTGTTATTATTATTTGTAATGTGCATATGAATCTTGGTAGTATATCCGCATATATAATACCAATCCATATATACATATAAGGTATATTGCTATATACGTATTAATATCATGCACCCATGTCTGACCTTTACTTACCACCCATATAATAGTGAAAGGAGAGTTTAAATAAATATATGTAACTTTGTAAAAATTATTGTAATCGCTTTTAGAATAGATTTATTTTACAATTTACTTGTACAAAATGTATGGTTTAATACGTGATAATAAATATGTGGTATATGTTTACGTAGATATGGGGCTAGTTGTGGCTTCAATTCTATTTTATACATGGTTTGTTTTTATATGAACATTCCATGTAAATGGGGAGGTGTGAAATTTATTTTCGTGCACTGTTTCAATTTGAATTTATTGCTTAAATGTCAAAGTTTTGACGTTCGATTGCAGTTTTAATGATTTATCTATACAATTTTATAGATTCTTCAGCATTTGCTGTAAATTTATAGCAAACATTGAGGCTCTTAAAGAAATTCTAAGGATATTATAACACACTAGTGTGATATTACGTTTTGGACAGTTGACAGTTTGCAGTTCTTAACCTTAAAATCTGGTTATCGTTATTTAGACTAAAATTTTGTAAATAAACTTCTTTTCAATCGAAAAACAGTCCATATATTAAATAAAATCGTCGTTATTAAAAACCAAAGATTAAACAAAGAACTTTTCATTAAATTTTTTTTATAACACACTAGTGTGATATTTCGTTTTGGACAGTTGAATCTATTTTACCGAGCAGGATTCAAATAATTCCAGTTTTTAACCTCAAAATGTGGTTATCATTATTTAAAGTAAAATTTTGTAAACAAACTTTTCTTTAATAAAAACTAGTCCATACTCCATATATTAAATAAAATCGTCGTTATTGAAAAGGAAAAATTAAACAACGAACTTTCCATTAATTTTTCCAAACACACACACACATACTCGGAAACCTCCAAGTTTAAACGACTTTTTCCAATTTCGTAATGTATGCAACGAACACGGAAAATATGAATACATATATTAAGACTAAAATGAATGTGTGTGTGTGTTCTTCTGGAGCCCCCCGTGACAATTATTGATTGAGAATACTTCCTTTTCTCTACAACACACCACCATCATATACTCGCCTTACATTTGCAATGAGTTAAAAAGACATAAGAAACGCAGCAAAGAGAGACGTGTGGGGACGGTGCTGAGGAACGGGCGAGAGAGCGCGGTCATTAAAACTTTTGCCTCTCCTCTTTTCTATGTATACATATATATGTATATATAAAGTGAAAAGAAACGGACTCATTTCCTTCGCTCGATAAACAAAGAGAGACGGACGTAAGGATTAAAAGCAGAATATGTTATAAGTTGAATGAATAATTGTATTGCGGATGAGTTTAAAATCCTGCCAGAGAGTCGTATTTATTGGTTGAGAAATAAAGCACAGTATATATATGTATGTACATAAATGTATATATGTGTGTGTGTTCTCCTTTTTCCCCTGATTATTATTATTCTCCTTTTCTTCATTTGCGAATGGTAGAAAGGCGATTTTCATCTTGTATTAAGACGAAAGACGAAAGAATTACATGATATGGGAAATGTGGGAGTATATATGTATATGTACAAAATTAAACTTGAAATTAAGAATGGATATAGGGTTGCCTGAAGGGAAGACAACGTGCATCCATATTTGAATTGTATTTTTAATTTAAAGGGATGTAAGAATATACGTGCCAGTTGAAAGTTGTGTAATTCGCACCAGCAACCAACCCCCAGCGTCCCCCAAATGAATTATCGACTTCAATTTCGTATGTAAACTCTCTTTCTATATTCAGTTAAAAACAATGTTTTCTTTTCTTTCCCGAAGAAAAGTAATTAGTGTGGAGTAGGTATATGTTGGTTGGAAAATGTATAGAAAATACTATAGTTTGCATATATATTTTAATGCTTTTTTATCCAATTGTTCATACAACAATATTATAAAAAGAAGAATAAGAAACTTAATTGAGTTGTCGATATTATTATTATTATAAAATAAAATTGTCGGACCTTGTGTACAATTTACGGTTAATGAAGTAATAATAATTGTTTGTAATTTAATGAATTTATGTCAATTAGAAAAAAAGTATGTATAATAATAATTTGATATTGAATCAATGATGATGGTTTTAATTATACGAAAAAAAAAGTTGGAAACAAGTAAATTACAAGCATTGAATAAATCATGAAGTGGAACTTGTAATATACGAATAATATGGTATATAAACACATATTCCGCAATTATACGATTACATTTTCCATTGCACATATAGTGTTAGTATATTAACAAGCAGCAAAGCCATCATCATCATTCAGTTAAAGAAACACACAACCACATCGTCTAACACACTCTAATACACACACAATGAAAATGAATTAATATTAATTATGTCGAAACATTTATTTACACCATATGTAGTTTTCTATATTGAAAAGGTAAATTAGATTTTACTCGTATATACTATATACCTCTATATTATATCATTTAATAACAACAACACACGTATTAAATACATGTTTAATGTGTGAGTATGAAGAATGCAAGCACAAGCAAATAACGTAAAACACAATCTATACGATATAATAAGTGGTAGCTGGAAATCAAGCCAGTAGCAGCCGCGAACATATACCAATTTAGTCATTTTGTTAAAGCTCACTACAGATGTTTATAATATTATATACAATTTAAAATCAGGCTTTACTGATATACATACAATTTACCGTTTATATAGCATTATTGTTGAAAAGTATAATAATAATCATTTCGTGCATATTTATATTTATCATATATGTATGCGAGTATGTATGTCGCAGGCTTATTCTAATATCAGTCTTATTATAATACGCACAAAATGTGTTTTATAATTTGTATAACAATTCCTCCTTCTTTTATAGATGTTTGTACTTTGTTTTGACAAAAAATTTAGAATTTGTATCCTACTCATAATGATGACCTTGACTTTACAAAGAAAATATTAAAAAATCTATAAAAGAAGGAAGAAAAATAGATAACTTAGAATGTGTAAAAGCCTAGCCTATTATAATAAAACTGATATTAGAATAAGACTGCGACATGTATAGTGTGTAAAATATAAACGTTCCTCTGAGATACTAAATGTCATCATTATGAATAGAAATGCAGAGCCAACTTTTTCAATAGGCTTCAAAAAGAGTAACTTTTCAGTTTTATTGCACCAGAGGCATTCTTACATTTTACACACTGTATTATATTCGAAGTTGTAACATGAGCTCGCAACTTTTTCTATCATATATTTACATACAAGAAATAAAATTAATGGTTATTAAATATTATGGCTATACAATTTTTATGCTAATTGAGTAAAATGTGGCCAATTAATGTATGTTACATATTCCCATAATACATAGTAAAACTCGTCTATATAGAAATTTGTACAGAAATTATATTTGTTGAACCATGCGGAACCTTAATACACACATCAGATAATCAGTACATCACATAAATCAAGTTGGTTTTCGAGTGTAGGTTCTTTTGTTTCTCTACGCATGGTCGATTTTTGTTAAGAACTCGCAACAACAGGTAGTTTATGAAAATATTTGAAGGCAACTTAACATATTTTGTACAAAAGTATGTACACGTTGATGGAAAGTGTATGAAACTAATTAAACAAAATGCCAACAACACAAAAACCATCAAATTAATAATAATGAAGCAAATAATAAACTGTTTGTTTTGTTAATAGAAAGAAAAAAAAATACATATACATAAAATCGAATCAATCAATGAAATAAGAAAGTGTATAAATCTAATGGATTTGAAATGGTGGTCAATAGTTTTCAAAGTTGACTTGTGTCGGTATTATTATAATTTTTTTTCATCCTCTATTTCATTTCTTACCGTTTTTTTTTCTTTATACCATTTGGCGATATAATATGCCTGATCAACTACTAAAACCATGATATTTTTCACTATCATGTGAATTGTCTTCTAATAATACTTGAATTGGATGTTTCCTTTCTTCGTTTAATACGTGTGCACTTTGTATGTAATGTTGTTGATGTTTTTTTTTGCGTTTTTCACTTCAATTTTATTAAGAATGAGTTTGCAAATTGCACCAAGACAGTTGAAGAGGAACGACAATAAAAATAGTAATAATAATATTACTATAAGAAAAAGAACAAAATGTATTTAGTATAGCAGTTCCGCTTAATGATTCATGTCCGATTAACTTGTGAATTAAAGTCGATTTCACCCGCGGCTAAAGAGACTATAAATATGAAATAATAACAATTTTGATATAAAAATGGAAAAAAACTATCATTGTTATTGAAGATTTTAATTTGTAGTTTTTAATTGTGGTGAATTGCATTTAACAGAAAAAAATTTATTCTATTCAGATTAACTGTATCAAATTTTAAAATTTGAATTTAATATTTTTATTAATACAAAAAGATGATTGATAAATAAGATGTCCATTTATATTGTCAATCCAATAGCTAATCAAGCATAAACAAAATTTTCCACAATTAGAAAAAAAGGTGACTTCTTTGTCGTTTCTCAGAAAATTGAGATAAAAACCGGTGTATCTATATGATAAAATTCCTTTATTAGTGAAATTGACAGTTTCTGTTTTGCCTGCCTGTGAACGATTTTGCACAACATATACATATATATATTTATATAAGTATATATGTGATGTCATATCCTTTACACAATATACCTTTTAAGCAGGTACAGTATAGTAATTGTTAAGCAAAACACATATTCACCTGTCTTTGTGATGTATGACCTGAAAACTGGCGCCTTACCGACCCTTCGTATCCTGTTCTTAGTCGCGAGCCAACCCTCACTTGTCGCCATCACCACCACAATAATATGTATAACAAGCATATGTTGTTTACCTGAATTCTCATACGTACAAATATCGAAGAACAATAAAAGAAACAGCAAATTGGTATATTTTGTTTTGACTGTTATTTTTTATATTTGGCAAAGTTTAGGACACGGTTTTTAATATCGTTTCATTGATATTTTGCAACTATCAAAAATAGTTGAATATTAAAAAATAGCATAAGAACGTCGTTTAACAAGAGAAGAAAAATGATGAGCGCAGCGAGTGTTATTATAGAATAATCATTATTAATACTAAAATACCGTTAGTTTACTCAGTATTTATTGTTTAACAAGATAAAAAAAGTTGCAGTTTTCTACAGTGGGTGAAAATGACTGTATTTACGAGCGCAGCGAGTTTCGACAAAGAATTACCATTCTTAACAGAATGTTGGTAGATGCGTTTATTGTAAAAATAACCATGTTACTTATACAAAGGAAAATCATAGTTTTTGATACTGTTTTCACGATAAAATTTAAAACAAAAAATTAACTGATTTACATTTATGTATGCATGTATATAAAATAATACAAAATTAAGTACCTTCTTCGATAATTGTAGAAAATTGCTGGGAAATAAATACACAAATACAACAAATAAGTAGTATAACCATCAGAAAACTAATGGGAAACTTAGAAGAAAGAAAAAATTGTAGAAAAATTAATTTTAAATGTAATTTATTTTCAAAGTAGGTACAAAAATGTAAACATTGTTTATTCAATAATTAATTGATTCTAATGAATGTATGATTCGATTTGTGCTTGTTGAAGACACATACACATCACGTTATCCATTAAACTAAATATTAAATAAGTATACTCGTATAAAGACAATAGTTATATACGACATATTATTGTGTTATTAAAACGGTATTACTTAATATTTGATGAGAATATATTGATAATACTATATTTCTGTCCATGTTATAATGATCGTATATTATAGTTAATTTTCTAATCCAAAAGAAACAAATAAAAATAAAGTATTGTAATAAATGGGAATGTATATAGAAAAGTTGGATTAAGACCCAATACATATATATTAATAATGTATAGACAAATAGAATACTTAATTTTATTACAATACTAACTATTTTAAGCTTCATTCTTTTAATGAACAACATATATGTATATAAAAGTTCTTTGTAATTTATTTACATATGTTTGTAATTTTTGGCACAGCGGGGGTCCAAAATAAAATCGGCTTTCATATTTCAGGTAAAAATATTCCAAGAAGTACCATATGCCAAAATTTGCATATATTGTCATATATTGGTTGTAAAAGAGAGTATTAGAAAAACCAGTAAAATGTTTATATACGCTGTGTACGTATTTTTTTCGTAGAAAATGACCATTATTGTTGGTCACGTATTTTAAATTTCTACAACCACGTGTTGCCTTTTTAATTTCTGTTAAAATTTAGTGAAAAACTTATTTATCTATATAAATGTTTTCAATTTATATAATAATAAAGAAAAACGAATGAATTATTTCAATCAATAACGAAAGTGAAGGATAATTACGAGCGCAGCGAGTCCTATGAAAGAATTACTATTCCAAATAATAAAAAAATAGTCGATTCGCATTTTATCAGCAATTTTAACAATGAAATCAAGAATTTTAATATTGTAAATTAAATTTATTTGCATTTATATGAAATAATACAAAATTTGGAAGTGTCCTTTTCGATAATTGTATAGAAAATTGTTAAAAATTAAATGAATACATAATGTTCCACAGCACAAATTTCCATAACCACGTGTTGCCTTTTTAAAACAAGATAAAAATTTTGTATAGATTTGAAAAATGTTCTCTTTAATTGGAAAACTTAAAGTGTAATATAGAAAAAAAAACCGGAAACAAATTATCTATAAGTGTTTACAATTTATATAATAGAGAAACACGAATGCATTGCAATTTAATCAGTTTGAATTAAACAAAAACCGTTCGATTGCACCAAATTTCTCACACAAATACCATTTAATAGGTATATTATTGTTCTTGCTTTTATTATTTACAAGTAAAACAAAAAGGAATTTCAAACATTATTTTGCCAGCATATACTCGTATGTGTGTAGAAATGCGAGTGAATTTTGTATTGTACCTATATATGCATTATTATTATACGTAATTTTACCATCTTTCTTTGTCATCATCATCACCATAGAAGGAAAATGTTCATTGTACAAGTACAGGACAGACGATGCGGTTTTTCAACAATAGTCAGATGAGTGGATCCGTTTACGTTTTCATACAAATTAACCTGCCTGCTAAATTTGTTTAAAGCATGCAATTATCCGTGTGTTTCTGTTGTGTGGTGCCAGGGTTTGGCCTGGCACACTATTTTACGTACACATTTCTACTCGTGTGTCTTATATATTTAACAAAAAACCACCAACACACACACACACATTCCCATATATATCCCAGTAAATTTATTATAATTCAAAACACAAGAAAAAAAATATAGTTTACATGTTACTTCTTATTTAACTATATCTATATAGGGGTAGTTTTAATTTTTTTTCGACTGTTAATTTAAAAGGAGATGGCACGGAAAGTTGTCAAAATTTTGCCAAGTTTTGATACACAGATATATACATTTTATAATAAAATATATGATTATAATATGAATGTGTGATATTAATATAATGGGAAATCGTAAAGCGTGAACAAGTCATTCCTTATAGACATTTATATAGTTTTTATTTTATATAAGTATAGTGAAAATATGCCTTCTCATGCGTTTAGTTACCTTCTATTGTGTCAGTTTAGGGTGTGTTAATGTTCATTTTAGCACAAAGTGCTATTATATGACTACAAAAGTACTTAATTTTATCACTATCAATAAAATTTGTCGAACACAAATTGTCATCGATCCATTTACATAAACATTTATGATATTTATGTGTAAATACATATGTCCAGTTGGTAAAAATGATTTCAATTATTATTAATAAATAATTTCCTTAAGTGTTGTCAGTTTTTTTTCCTACTTAGATATATTTTATTATTAATTAAGTGTTAAATCGAACAGATTGGTAGTTAATTTATTGGATGTCAGTTCTTCCATTTGTGATGCCAATTCTTCGACAATAAATTGTTAATTGTAGAAATCTTTTTAGTGTATATATGTAAAGAGAGTTATTCATTAAAGCGGAAGAACGGATTCCAAAACTGTAAATACAGTAAATTATAAGTATATATTTTTTTGTGTATATAAGCAGGTGAACAAAAGCCATTTTATCTTTATATATATATGTGTGTGTATATGTAAGTAATTTGACAAAATCGCCACGGCTGGCTAGTTGATCGGTCATGGATGGTCAAATCGTGTGAGATGTATATGGAAGGTGACGCGTATGATGATGATGGTGGACATATGTACGTGCAATCCACCATGTGTGACGATCACATTTATCGCTTCATCGAAAAAGAAAAACATGCACATCACCACCATTATCAAGATGAAGAAATTGATCAAAAGATTAAAAATTCGGGTTTTTATTATATGTTAAAAGTATTAAACCGCATTTCCTATCCTAGTTCATATATATTGGAAAAAACTATACTTGACTAATGACAAGAAAAATTTGAACAGCTTTTTACGATCATCATCATTTTTGGAATAAGAGTAAAGACTGTAACAATTGTATCGATGAGGAAATACTAGATTAGAGTAAAATTTGGGGGATTTGAAGAAAATTTAATAAAATACTTATTACTTACAAATAAATCTCGCAATTAGCATTCTAAGATGCTATTCACATTTTCATATTGAACTAAATTACATATAGCAATTGTAAAAAGTTTATTTTATAGCGATCTTTATTGAGACAAGGCAATAGAAATTTAAATTTACGATTCTTAATTTGACAAACTTATTTTTTATAGTTTTCTACTTACAATTAATACTAATGTATTAAAAAGTCTTAGAATTATTTTTCAAATTATTTAAATATAATATGCAAAGGCGTATTAGAGGGCGGACACCATCTCGTCACTTTGTAATCCTTTATAAAAATTTCAAGAAAACTCAACACGCCAAACACAAATTTTGCGCTTATAATTGAAAGTACACTATTAGTTAATTTTTAATAAAAGCTACTTTACAAAATTTAAAATTCGGTACCTCATCGAACCGCGAATTATTTACGTTATCGTCGTTATCTTCGGTGTAGGATCATTTTAATAATAGAATAATATACCTTTCGGAAGTCTCCATTTATATCTTAGTTTATATTTAGGTAAATTTTAGGACATTTTTACATTTAGGACAAAAAACTAAGAGTAAAATAAGAGACTAACAAACAGTTCCGGTTATTTCGGTGACCAGTTGGCTAATCTCCGAAAAGTCCTAAGAAATTTACTTGATCTCTTGAAAGAAATATCTTTCTTCTTTATTTTATCCTTTTATACCTTTCAATATTTTTTAACATTTAAATTATAATTTTATTTTGTGAATTAATTAAGATAAGATTTCGTTATCTTCTTCTCTTTGTTTGCTTTTATAATCAATTTCGAGTTTATATTAGTACACACTGATAGGCATATATTATATGTATATCTGGTTATTTAAATCGATAGCATTTAATATGATTTGATCGCTAAAATGAAATTTATGCAGGTGCGACTTGTAACATAGGAAATTATTGAAACGGATGAATAGGTGGTTCTTCCGGAATGTCTATTACATATCTTTTCGTTTGTTTCATTTCTTTGATGAAATTCATATGAAAATTGACATCGATTCAGGTATCATACGCATCTTTTCAAAAAAAAATATAGTTCGCGTGACTACACGAACTGATTTCAAAAGTAATTTTAATTTGTTGCGTTGTCATTGTTGATTTTTATTTTGATATCAGTTTAAATGTCTTCATTTAAAACAATTTTAGTTATTGCTAAAAACTGGCAATATTAAAAAACATTCAATTATATGCACTCATTAAAATCCACATAAATAAAATATATAGATTGAAAACCGTTTTGTATATGAAAAACAGTTATAGCATATGTTGAACTGAATTAAATATAGTTAGAAAGTCATTTCTTTATACTATTATATAGTTAGTAGTTACAAAATAGTGTGTCGATAAAATTTGAGCTAAAAATCAACTCATACAAAGTTGAAAAGACAAATGGAGCATATCAAGTGCAATATAATTAAAGTAATCGTCTTAAAACGTTTAATAATCCATTTGCTTGTTGAAGATGGGAAGGTGCACTCAAACACACACACACACACACACACACACACGTTAATATAATAATATATTCATTATTTTGTAAATATTAGTTGGTGTATTAGGTTTGTACGTAAAAGAGAAGGCCCCGTTAATTATACATTATTAACTAAGTATTTGTACAATTTTAATAGATAATGATTGAGTATAATATCCATATATTATAAGATGGGAATGGGTTATACCATATTGAAGCAATCAAGCCAGCCACTGTTAAATATATTGTTGGCTATCTATATGTATATGTATGTTATTCGTTAAGTTGTTGGACGTGCAATTATACAAAATACTACTCCTATATAATATACGTATATGTACATGTGAATTACGTATAGCTATACATATATGTTTATGTAAAAGCAAACAATAAACAAATCTGTAGTTTGAATAATAAAAAGATGCGAAGAGGTGCATTTTAAATTAAAATTGTCCATCTTTTTTCGTTATATAATGGAATTCTTTTATAATTCTTATATTTTCTTTTCATATATTAACTGAAAAAGTTACCTTTTTTAACAACTACTATTTATAGAAATATTCATATATATTTGTATTTATTATATACAATGTACAAATATATTTATATATATATTGTATGAATATAATCAGACAAAAACCTGACTTATTAAAATTTCTTCGCTGGCTACCGAAGGCAAAGTTCCCATGAGTTGTTCAATCACGATTTTTTTTACCATTCTCTCTTTTTCTTGTCATATATTATTATATTATAACCCATCATATGTGTGTGTGTATACAAAATAAGAAAATTCAATCCATACATGCACATATTATAATATACAATTCGTTTATGGTAATTTGTTTTATTCAATAAAGTGATGCATACATAATCATGATCATTATTTTTTAAGTATACCAATTATTATTAAACGGTTAGGATATGTTAATTGAAGTTTACATGAGATTTTTACATTTTGCAAAAATTCAACAGAGAAAGTTGTTGGAAATGATAGCTACCTCTAACTGACATTTTATCTAACAAATAGAATATTGGCGGGACGAACGCAGCGAGTTACTTATCCTAGTCTGTTGTGAAAAATCACACTTTATATATCGCAAAATAAAAAAAAACTTTCTTTATATTATAAGAAATCAATAATTTCTAATTGTGACAAATAAAATAGCAGTTTTTACACCTAGTTGGGGAATATACATTTTTCCTTGGTAATTTTTGTAATGTCAGTTGTATAAAATTGCACTTATATGTTAGAAAACAGAGAAACTGCTAAACTTTAATGAGAAACACTGTTGAAAATAAAAAATATTCATATGCAGTGATGAATATTCTATTGTTTTATGTAATGAGATATATATTTGCAAACGAGCGAAGCGAGTCTTTCTTTAACTAGTTATAGCAAATTTGATGATTCCCAAAATCAGAAAAATTTGTTTCTTTTTACAAGAAATGATTTTTTTCTTATCATGACACTTTTTATAACTACATATGTATCTGGAAGATGTTACTAGTTTTCCTAATCCTGGTTTTGAAACACTTTATACGACAAAATAGACACTTTATATGACAAAATTACAAAAAAAAAACTTATTGCTTGAAATTAAATTACCACGAAATACTCCATTTTCATGTACTTGTAGCGAAACTTTATTTTCTTCACATATTTAGTTCATTTTATCTAACAAGTGAAAACCGCACACATGCCATCCGGACAGAATATATATACATAGAGGCCTGTCGGCCAACATAATGGATTACATACACTCTGTGTGTGTATTTCTATTCTTCAAAACCATTTGCCTTGTATTTTTCTATACATGCCAAACATGTACAACATTTTAGACAAATTTCTCTGTTAATTGTTTTCTTGTTCGCTATATAGTCTTCGCCATACAAAAAAACACAACGAAAAACGAAAAACGAAGAAACGTTCAAAGTAGTTTTGTACTTCTTTTCAAATATACATACATAATATAGGAATCGATATTTATTAGTTGAATTTACGTATATAATATACGTGAGCAAGTTTAAGCAACGATAATTATATGAAATATCTCAAGTTGCAATTGTA
>SSSI01006123.1:0-20981 GCA_004796505.1 Oryzaephilus surinamensis
TGATAATTCGTACCATTCAATTTAGCAATTATAATTTTTGTACAATCTGCCATTCTCGAATAATTCCAAATTCGGTAAACAATTTAACCCTCAATTTACCAAATTCAATTTTATAACCAAATAATTCAAAAACTTGCAAATACACATATACAGCTCTATACAGCTCACTGGGCCCATAACCTGATAAACTTTTATAGTTGCCAAATGAATATTTTATTTATTGCACAATTATTTATTATAAACTTAATAATTAAATCACATTCAAACTCATACACGTGCTATATGTATTGTTAATTGCATACATTATTTTATTACAGTATTACAAAAATAGAAAAATAAAATATACTAAATTGTAACTGACATAAGTCATTTCACCAAAAACAAAACAAATAAAAATGTCACTAACTCCAACATTTTAATTATTGATATCCATACAGGAATTATTAATGGCAAATTATTGGGCCATAAATACAATGTAAAGTGTTTAACGTTTTCTTGTAACGGCCAAACTGTGCTAACATCTTCGAAATATGAGGCAATTATATGGGATCTGAAATCGAATGTACGATTGCAAGTGTTAAATTTGGAAAATGAGAGCCATTTAAAATTTGTACCAACATTAATCAATTTTTTTGCAATTATTGTAATTGGAAGAGTTGTAGGTCATGTTTATGCCAATTTTCGACAATATTCTTGCGTGTTTTGAAGATGATACTGTGGAAATTTGGAAATATACTACACTTGAAAGTATTAAACAGTTTCAGATGGATAAAAAATTAAACACTTTTATCAAAACAATCGCTTTCAATAAGTAGAATAGTTCGTTATGGAAAAATATTCTCGTGCAATTTTGTTTTTTAATTTTCAGGAATTGTAAATTGATGGTTTTCGCATTTTATCATCCAGTATTGGCCTTATACGATACAAACAATTGGAAACTTGTGAAAATAATCAAACTACCAGACTATATTTTATCAATTAAACACGCTGAATTCGTTTCATTGCCATTTGATGGTGGCAATTCGAAAATATTGGCCATATTAACCGGTCAAAGACGCATTCATTTTTATAATCTTGAAGAAAATGCAATTATAAGTGAATTATGTTGTGATATGGAAATTCGTAGATTTTTTTGTTCGATAAATGGTAAATATATTACTTGTGTACGTTGTAAAAATGATATAGAAATTTTTAACTTAAATCAATACATCGAACCACCGAAATTAATAAAAGTTCAACCAGTAAAAAAATATAAAAGCCGAACCAGCGATTTTAGAAAACTTTGTTTAATTAAAAATCAAATATCGACTATACTGAATGTGGATAAATTGAAATTGATTTTAAAAAAGTATGGAGAATATCCAGATGTTCATCGATTAAAAATTTGGGAAAATTTATTACAATTACCAAATAATACGGAACAATACAATAAAATTATAAATCGCGTACCGCTTGAATCATTTATTGATTTATACGATAAATATCCGTTAGAAAATAAAAATACAATTAAAAATGTACGTAAATTACTAAATAATCTTGTAAATTGGTGTCCCTTTTTTGGGCATGTACATTATTTGCCAGTTTTAACATTTCCATTTGCAAGAGTTTTAGAAAATATGCCAATAGTATGTTTTGAAATTACATGTACATTAATAAGTAAGTAATTTAACACAATTCTACGCATTTTTTATAATAAATTATTGATTTTCCTCATAGTGAATTGGTGCCAGCATTGGTTTGAATATTTCCCATTACCGCCAATTAATATTTTAGCTATTATCGAAAATATGTTGCTAGAACACGATCCAGAATTATTGGAACATTTCACTACAAATAACATACAAGCAAATATATACGCTTGGCCATTATTGGAATCATTATTTTCCGAAGTTTTCACTAAAAATGAATGGTTTATTTTATGGGATCATATTTTTAGCAATGAG
This sequence comes from Oryzaephilus surinamensis, assembly GCA_004796505.1. Lineage (NCBI taxonomy): Eukaryota > Metazoa > Arthropoda > Insecta > Coleoptera > Silvanidae > Oryzaephilus > Oryzaephilus surinamensis. Next base: position 1,944 of record SSSI01006123.1, read on the forward strand.
CCAGCATTTTTATTATGTGCCGTTATATCATTTAATATTATACATAGAACTGCACTTTTGGCTTTAAAAGAAAAAGAAAATTTTCAAATATTTTATCATCATCCAAATCCGAACAATATTCAATATTTAATACAAAAAACTTATTATATATTAAATCGCACCAGTGAAAATATTCATCCAAGACAATATTTAAATAAGTTTCGTAAAATAGAAGTTGGAAAGTATCCACAATTTATTAATTATCCGAAAACTGTATTTGAATGTAAAGAGTTGAAAAGTTTAGATCAAGAATTAAATGAATTAAAAATAAGTGAAACTTCTTTACTTAATAGCAAGGGTAAAGAATGGGAAAGATTGAAACAAATCGAAGTTGACAATGAAGAAAATATCAGACTAATTGGTATATTACATTAATTATACATATATATGTACGTAATTATTTTGTAATTAGGCAAATTGTTTATTAGAGTTGGAGAAAGCATGTTTGGCAAAAATTTTATCAAAAAAGGATGAAATACGCACACAACGCGAAAAATTAGAAAAACTTCGTAAAAGTCTTATAAATGAAGAAACTGAAATTTTAAATGTAACTAAACAAAAACTTCAAGAAAGACAACAAAATGAATATAAAAGTAAACTTGGACTATTATTAGAAAACTTGAACTTAAATGAAACTGAACATTCAGCAAATAAATTAAAAAACGATTTAGTACAACGTTATTCAGAATTATTAAAACATAAAATTAAATTAGAGCAATTTTTAATGCCAGAAGATGGATTTTTACCAAGTAGACGTAAATATTTCGATATATTACATCAGCATCAAGACGAACTAAACAATGAATTAAAAAAAGTTATTTAAACAATTATTTATAATAAATAATAAATAATTTTAAGTAATTTTCCAGCTTAAAAAATCATTACATCCTGAAAAAGATCTAACTAAACTTAATGTAGCTACTGGCTTAACAGTAATTGAAGAGTTAATTAAGCGTGTTGAAAATGAATTGATGGATGAACAAACTTTTGGTAACTTGAAATGTAAGGAAGATCAAAATGATTTGCGAGTAAGTGATTTGTTTTTCATTTCTTTGAACTTATTTATATAAAAACATGGTTTTAGCTAATGAAATTACAAAATGAAGCCAAATCAATCGAAGTGCAAACGCAGAATTTAATTCAAATGTTGAATAAAACTAAATCTGTAGTGTTTTCAGAAACAGAAACTAGCACATAAAATAATTGTTTCAATTTCTAAAATAAGAATTCTCTAAAATATAAATAAAAACTACAAAACTCCTATCGAATAACTATATTGAGATAAATGTTTGTAAATAAAAATTTGAGTAAATTACATGAAGTGGAAATATATTAACGTGCCAAACCTTTACCAATTTTCGAAAAAAGAAACACCTGCCAATGCTTCTATTTTCAAATCCACGTTGATAGATTTTTTACATATTATAAAATTAATATACGTAAAAAATTATCAAATAATTCCCTTCATATTTCCTATTCGTCACGATTGATATACTTCAAGTTTAGATTAAAATATTTTAGATAAGATTAAAATATAAATACAAAAAGAATTATTATAACGGAAATGAGAATTATAAGGAATAAAAAAATATAAAGGGGACTTAAAAGTTTGCGTAACAAACTTTTAAATTTTGGATTTGAAGTTGGAAGCATTAGCGGCTAATTGTCAGGACGGCTGTGTTACTTTTGGAGCATCATCGTATCGTATCATCATTGAATTTGCATTACCAGGCTCAATTTTATAGCCAATTGATTTATAAAATGGTATTAAATTGTCTTTGCAATCCAATGACATTTTATAACATCCAAGTTTTTTTGCCAGCAGGGAAACTGTTAAAACGATTCTAAAAAATTTACATTTATTAATAACAAACTAAAAAAAACCTAATTATTTATTAGAGTACAATTTGCCAAGTTGTTTTCCTCTGTAAGTATTATTGACAACAACATCTTCTAAACGGCCACGTAAAGCGCAATTGTGAATAAATTTAAATTCAGTGATTAAAGTGGCGGCTCCAATAATTTTATTGTTTCTAGTATCTTCAATAACTGTTATATAATACCCTCCAGCTTTAGACATATTAGAGAATTGACCTGCAAATTATTCAATATGAAAAGCGGATTGGATAAGGATCGAAATCAAAATTCATTCAAGTGAAAGGTCTGTATGTGGTTCACCTTTCTAGTAAATATGACCTTTCAATTGCAGGAAATACATTTTTGTTAAGAAAATTTGTACTTACTATAAAATGCAGCTTTTGAAACATTTCCTACACTTGTAAGTTGAGACAATAATTGAGTATATCCTAAATTGTAATCAGCTCTTTGAAGTGGCCGAACCAAAAGCCAGTTTTCACCTGGTTTCTCATTAGTAATTGGTGGTGATAGATAAGTTTTCGTACTAGACCAATCCAAATTTTTTAGTAATTCAGGATTATAAAGAAATTCACCATCGTTGTGTGCCTAAAATTGAATAAATCTAAATAATTTATTCAAGATATTCTCTTTAAAATTTACTCTTAAACAGAACATGATTATAATTTACTATTACAGAATTATAGAAGTGTTGTTTATTGTATTAAAATTTAAAATAAAATGAAAATATTCGGACACGTACGAATAGTGAGATTTAAGATAATAGCAATGAGCTTATTAAAATGTTGATAAATAATATATCTATACCATATGTTTACAGAGTTTTAAAATAATGAACAAAAATATTTAAATATTTACGAATAAAATACAAAAATAGGTATCAAAAAAAAATCAAAAAAAAATTGATACCCAAAAACTCTTACCAAAGTAGAAGCACCCATGGTGCACACTTAACATACGTATGGCAAACTTCTTAATTCATTGGCAAATATGTAATTAAATTGGAAAGTGAAAGAATTTTTTTATATGCTTGGAACATTTTTAAAAATCCTTGAAGGATTAGGAAGTGAGGTTATGTGTGGCAAAGTCAAAAATGGTTGTTAATCTGAGTACACTTATTACTCTGATTTCTTCTACAACTTACTCTGCTTATGTTCCAATTAAAAATAACGTAATAAATTAAATATTTATCGAAACCATATAGTTTATTTTACAATCATTACCAATAATAACAATAAATTCGGATTAAAAATTGATTTAATAGTTAAAGCCAAAAGATTATTTATGGATTATTTCAAATAATTCCAACTATCTTCATTCCTAACTTGACAGCCAATGACAACTTCTCGCTTACGTGGAGTTGAATATGTTGTCCAAAATTTAAGCATTATTTTTAAAATAATTTAAATCCGTTTCACTATTAAATGTGCGTTTGCTAAAAAAATACTAAAACCGAAACAAGGTGAGCTAAAAATGGTTACGATTAATTGTGATTTATTCAAATAACAGTCCATTTTATGAACCTTGTCTTAGATGGCCACATATGAAGAATATATTATGGAAAATGAAGACCGAGACGGCATACGTTTTACGTGGAACGTGTGGCCCTCGAGTCGTATAGAAGCTACACGCCTGGTAGTCCCACTTGGATGTCTTTATCAACCTATAAAAGAACGTCCCGACTTACCACCAATTCAATATGACCCGGTTTTGTGTACCAGAAACAACTGTCGGGCTATTTTGAATCCTCTGTGCCAGGTGGACTATAGAGCAAAACTTTGGGTGTGCAATTTTTGCTTCCAGCGCAATCCAGTAAGGACAAAAAACTAACACATTTGAAATAAAACATAATAAAACCGATTTTAGTTTCCACCTCAATATGCTGCCATTTCGGAACAACATCAACCTGCCGAATTAATGCCTCGTTTTTCCACAATTGAGTACACAATTACGCGTGCACAATGTCTACCACCAATATTTCTCTACGTTGTCGACACTTGCATAGATGACGAAGAATTGGGTGCACTTAAAGACTCGTTGCAGATGTCTTTAAGCCTGTTACCACAGAACGCGCTAATAGGATTGATAACTTTCGGAAAAATGATACAAGTTCACGAACTGGGCACTGAAGGTTGCAGTAAATCGTACGTATTTCGTGGCACCAAAGATTTAACAGCTAAACAAATCCAAGAAATGCTTGGTATTGGGAAAGTTCCAATTGCACCACAACAACAACAACCGCAACAGCCATTACGACCTGGCCAACAGCCTCAACAGATGCCCATACCGCCAGCCAGTAGATTTTTACAGCCGATTTCCAAGTGCGATATGAGCTTGACTGATTTAATTGGAGAACTACAACGTGATCCATGGCCAATACCGCAAGGAAAACGTGCTCTACGATCCACTGGAACTGCATTATCCATTGCTATTGGACTGTTAGAAGGCACTTACGCTAATACTGGTGCCAGAGTTATGCTGTTCGTTGGTGGACCATGTTCACAAGGACCTGGTCAAGTGGTGAATGATGATTTAAAACAACCGATACGGTCACATCATGACATACATAAAGATAATGCTAAATATATGAAAAAAGCCATCAAACATTATGAATCGTTGGCGATGAGGGCGGCTACGAATGGTCATTGTGTTGATATTTATTCCTGTGCTTTGGATCAAACTGGTTTAATGGAAATGAAGCAGTGCTGCAATTCCACAGGGTGAGAATCACGTCAAATTGTTATAATTAATGGAAACATTTTATTTTTTTACTGTTTAGAGGACACATGGTGATGGGTGACTCATTTAATTCATCTTTATTCAAACAAACTTTCCAACGTGTTTTCGCTAAAGATCAAAGTAACGATTTGAGAATGGCATTTAATGGTACACTGGAAGTAAAATGTTCAAGAGAACTAAAAAGTAATCATTTACTTTTAATAATTTTTTATTTTTATTAATTTATTTAAACAGTTCAAGGTGGAATTGGTTCTTGTGTTTCACTAAACGTTAAAAGTCCATTAGTTTCGGACACTGAAATTGGTATGGGTAATACAGTACAATGGAAAATGTGCACTTTGACACCTAGTACTACAATTGCATTATTTTTCGAAGTTGTTAATCAACATTCAGCTCCTATCCCACAAGGTGGACGTGGATGTATTCAATTTATAACGCAATACCAGGTTGAAACAATCGATATTTCACGTATATTGTGTTTAATTTGATTGCGTTTTAGCATTCAAGCAATCAACGTCGTATTCGAGTAACAACAATAGCTCGCAATTGGGCAGATGCTACGGCTAATATACATCATATTAGTGCGGGATTTGATCAAGAAGCTGCCGCTGTTTTAATGGCACGTATGGCCGTTTATCGAGCTGAATCCGATGATGGGCCGGATGTATTACGTTGGGTTGATAGAATGCTCATACGATTGGTAATAAAAACCAATAAACCGTTAAGTTTTGTTTTTTTAAATGATTGATTTCAGTGCCAGAAATTTGGAGAATACAACAAAGACGATCCAAATTCATTCCGTTTATCGGAAAATTTCAGTTTATATCCGCAATTCATGTACCATTTAAGACGTTCACAATTTTTACAAGTATTCAATAATTCACCAGATGAAACATCATTTTATAGGCATATGTTAATGCGTGAAGATTTAACACAATCACTGATCATGATTCAACCAATTTTGTATAGTTATAGTTTTAATGGACCGCCAGAACCGGTATTGTTAGATACAAGTTCTATACAGCCGGATCATATTTTGTTGATGGACACATTTTTCCAAATTTTAATATTCCACGGCGAGGTATGACTAATTAAAATAAGTTTTATTTTATTATAATTTAAAACTGGTATTAATTCTGTAGACAATCGCTCAATGGAGAAGTTTAAAGTATCAAGATATGCCCGAATATGAAAATTTCCGTCAATTGTTGCAAGCACCAGTAGATGATGCTCAAGAAATTTTGGCAACACGTTTTCCAATGCCACGTTATATAGATACAGAACAAGGTGGTTCACAAGCTAGATTTTTATTGTCTAAAGTAAATCCAAGTCAAACACACAACAATATGTATTCGTATGGAGGGGTAAGTTTCATTTACATTTGATTTTAGATAAAAAAATTTTTTGTTTTGTTATCTTGTTTTTTGTGTTTAATTTTTTTACATATTTTTCCGTTGTGTGGTTTAGGCCATCGTCACAGGTGGAAATGTGGTCAGTACATATTATTCGAACATTTCTAGGTTGTTGGGGAATATTTGACTAACATTTTTTCCTTATCCAGCTCATAATTCTTTGCTTACTCATAATATAAATGGGAATATTCCATTTACACTTTCATAATCTTTTAAACTGGTTACTGTAATAGAATTGTTGACTAAAATAACGTTTTACAGGATGGAGGGGCTCCCGTCCTCACTGATGATGTTTCCCTACAAGTTTTCATGGATCATTTGAAGAAATTGGCCGTTTCTTCAACAGCATAATTGTCTATTTAAATATTTTCATATTTTTTTTTGTGGTTAAAGTCTAAAAAATTGTTTTAATAATAAATTATACACGTAAGATTAAAAAAACTGTTTTATTTTTGGCTCCAAATTTTTCCTATACATAAATATATACAACAAATATTTAAAAAATTAATTCAAAAACCGAATGCTCATTTTCTGTTCAACATCTGTACGTTGTAATGCTTTAGAAAATTCCTCAAACGATATCATTTGGTCACCATCTTCATCTGCTTCCAATATAGTTCTTTCTGCAATGCTAGTTAATTGTTCTTCACTGATGTTAGTGCCCACCATCATGTGTAAAATAGCCAGTAATTCATCTTTTGATATCATATCATCATTATCCAAATCGTACATTTTAAAAGCAACTAAAAATAAAATATAAATTTCCACAATTTTGGAAGTGTTTGGGTATATTTACAGCGTAATTTCTCTTCTCGTGAATTTAATTTGTTTTCCTTATTTTTCTTAATTGGTCTAAAGTGCGATAAGACGTACATAAATTGTCTGAAATTCACACGATCTGATATATCTTCTCCCTGAAAGAAGGAATTGACGATTCGTTCACCCAATGGATTTATGGCAACTTCAGGAATACGTAAAAAGTCATCGCGACTTAATGTACCACAATCACCGCGATCCAGAGCAGTAAATCGGGAATAAAGTCGTTCAATTTGGTTGGAAGTAACTGGAAATTCAGATTATTTAGGACTTTGTTCGGGCTATTTAGAAAGTTGGATTACTCACAGCCTGTTTCTTGTTGAATTTGTGCAATTTCTTCTTCACGAAGTAACAACGAAGACCTGTTTCCCATTGTATGTAATAATACTGGACAATTTTAGATAAATCCTAAAAAAAAACTACAAACCCCTTTTTATAATATAAAATAATCAAGATACTTTGCTCTTGATAATCAAAAGCAACTGTCAAATACGTCACGTGTTTGACAAATGTCAACACTCGACATATTTCGATTGCATTCGATATGAAATCGTGGACATTTTTAAATAAAGAGGTAAATTTAAAATACAATTAAAAATAAATAAATTTTATTAAAAAAAATTCAAACACAGTAACATTAACTTGAGCCATTTGCCAACTTTTTCTCTGTATCCGCAATAAGTTCATCAATTTCTTCAATGGAAAATATTCTTTTCTTCATTGATTTATTAGGCAAAGCAGTCTTATCCTAAAAAATACTACCAATTAATTTTTGTTCACTTACACAAATTCGATTCTTCAATACCCAGAACTGAACATATTCAGGCGAAATAGATTCCAAATGCATTAAACGATCCTCCAACAATTTAATACGTTTGTAAATATTTTTCGGAACTGGTGTCAGTAGACTTAATTGACATTCAAGATTTTCAATTCGTTCTTCTACTCCATTAGGCGGTATATGTTTAGTTAAATAATCAGAATTAAATTGATCCCTGTGATATGTGTTTAATACACGATTCACTGAAACGACACATTACAGGGTGGCATTAAATTAAATGTTACTTCATACCGGGTAAATGACTTTTGGAATCTTTCCTTTTTTGTACAACTGCATCTACACGTGCACAAGTATATTCTGAAGTTCTATCACCACAACAAAATTCTTTAATATTGTTCACATCAATTTCCGCTCGTTTTCTTTCCATGAATTTACGAATTCTATTTGTTAACTCTTCCCTAGACGTTTTTATTTGAATTAAATGTGCTGGAACGAACGGAACTTCAACTTTTTGTTCAATCTCGATGTCTTTTTTTAAAATTTTTGAAGGTGGAGGTTCAGCTAGAAATTGAAACGAAATAAAAGAGTAATAGAGATTTTTATTAAATCAACGAAAAACTATATAAGATCATTTTGCATATTAATTTTCAATGTAATTACTGGACCACGTACATTCTTTATTTTCTTTCCATTCCGGTTTTGCATCTTCGTAAATTTCTTTTTTCCAAATAGGGACTGTCTTTTTAACAGTATCTATACACCATTCGGTTGCTTTAATTCCATCTATTCGATGTGGTGACGAAATTGCAATAATTATACTAGCTTCCTTGACAGGAACTGTCCCAAGTCTAAGAAAAATCATTAAAACAACTTACAATATTTGTAATTTCACTTTACCTATGGAAAATTGCAATATTTTGGACAGATTCCCATTTAGAACGAATTTGATTACAAATATTCTCTAATTCTTTCAATGCCATAGATTTATATGCTTCATATTGTAATTCTTTTACAATTTTACCTTCGAAATTGTTTCTTGTGGTGCCAAGAAACATTGAAATGGCTCCACATTCTGGCGATGAAACCAATTCACTGACGTGTTCTACAGACAGTTTTTCTTCGGAAATATTTAAATGATTCATTTTGTTTTTATATTTATCCACCGCTTATTGGAGGAATCACAGCAATTTCATCACCAGCTTTAAGATGTATAGTATCACAATTGCAATAATTTTCGTTAAGCGATAATATTACGTTATTGCGAATTGTTTGTAAAGAAAATGTTTCAGCGATGATGTCCAATAAATTCGAATATGTTAAATTTGCAGAAACTGACAAAAGTGCACTATTCTTCTCTGCTAATTCTCTAGCTTTTCCAAAGAATAAAACAGTTACATTTACATTATTCATACTCACAGATAAATACCATTTTTTTGCTCATAATTGTTGTTTATAAAATAAAATCCCCTCTATTATAATTAAAAGCTATTCAAATAAAGCACGCATTTAATAATAGGCCTCTTGTTTATATAATCGTTTGCACTGACCCGTTGAAGGAAAAAAATAGAAACTTAAATTAAAATAAATAACTAAACCGCACATTTATCCGTAACAGTCGACCTCGACAGTTCACTAAATCTTAGGTTATAAAGTTTTGAATTTGAAAAATAACTTAAGAGGACAATTCGATCTCACTCACTAATATAATTCACAATTATAAAAGAATTCAGTAATTTTTTCTATGTGTATATAAACAAGTTATACAAATATGTAAGTCGATCGTATTTTTCTGATAATTCGAGTTAGGGCAACGGTGCCCTTCAACAAGTTTACATTTGAAAAATTCCGGCTTGAATTGTCCTCTCAAATTAAAATTTATCGTTATTTTTTAGGTTATGATAAATTCAACTTAACCTTAGAAATAAGGCATTTGCATATTTAATAAAATGCCCTTAAAAGGAACTCCAACATGTTTAAATTGTGAAACAAACGAATCACCTTTATGGACAAATGCCGAAACTTTAGGGGCTTTATGTTTAGATTGTGTTAATAAGACTAAGAACAATATAAAATCAGAACTTGAAGAGGACGATGAAGAATCAAAGTTTAATAGACGAAAAACACGGTCTGCACGTTCATATAAAACTCGTTTAAATCCATTTGCTTTACCAAAAACTCAAACACCGAAAGGAAGAGGTAGGCGTGCGATTTTTAAGAAAACTCCATTGAAAGCACCATCAGCAGTGGCCACTCCGGTTACAAGTGATTATGTCTTTTACAAGGTGTGCAATTATGATTAAAATCATTGCTCATTTGGTTCTACTTTATGTTTTTAAGGGCACATATATTCAAGTGGGTGATATAGTTTCTGTACAAGATGAAGACGATGATATTTATTATGCACAAATAAAAGGTTTTTTAACTGATCAATATTGTAAGAAGAGTGCAGTGTTAACATGGCTTTTACCAACACAGGAAAGTCTACCACCAAATGAAGACTTCGATCCATCAACTTACATTATTGGTAGGATATGTTTTTATTTAAATTGGAAATTCGAAACAAAGTATATAAATTTGTAGGGCCCGAGGAGGACATACCGAGAAGCTTGGATTGCATGGAATTCATAATGCATGCTCCATCTGATTATTTTAAATCGAAAAGTACACCCTATCCAATAATTAACGCACCCGCACAACCAGGATATATATGGACTAGCATAGATACGGTTAAAAATTTATGTAAACCGGAATAATTTTACTTTACCATACATTAATTTATTATATTTAATATACAAACGTTTACTATTGTAAACTCTTTAGCATCCTATATTTACAATAAATTATATTATGTCATAATTTTATAGCTCAATTAAAATAATTTTTTATCATAAATTTGCTATTATTTCAGAAATAATGTTCATTTCCTTTTTATTAAAAAAGAAACGGTTTGAGGTAAACATGTAATAATTATTCCGTGTCAGAAATTAATAAAAAATTCAGTTTCTTCATGGTGAATTTGAAGTTTTTAAATCAATACTTAGCTGTAAAATTGAAAATTTGTAGTACAAGTTATTAAGGAAACGGATTTTGCTTTGAAGATGATAATTGATAACTATCGGTTTATTTCCAGTTTGAAAAAAATAAAGAATGAACGCACACATTTTAAAGAAAAACTGTTGAGGATTCCATTGGAATTATGATCGCCTAGTAGGTGTAAATTGTGATTTGAGTACAAAAGTCCCAAATGAGAATTATGGAAGGTGTGTTCGTGAAGGGCGGTCCTAAAAGTTGAATTGTTGAAAATTGTGGTCAACCGTTTTGGGACATATAAAAGTGATTGTGTGGGCCTAGAAGTAACACAAAAAAAACAGAATAATATTGTTCTATATGATGATGTTGGTGTAAGGATGGCTATATGTGAATTTTGGCACTGCGCCCTATGTGCAAGATGGGGCGCGCGCCGTGTGGTGCACTAGCGCAGTATGCGCGACCCGGCTGCTTATCGAGCGGAATTCTAGTCCGCGCCCGGCATCGCTGTGGCAATGACTGACCATTTGCCATCGCTATGACCATCCGTGTGGTGCTCCTTTGCGTGCTGTTGGCGCTGCTGGGCCCTGCGGCCCTAGCAGACGACGACGATGACGTCCAACCATCAGAAGATGAAAACATTACCACATCCACTGACTATGTCATATATCCGACGCCAACATACCTACCAAACACCACCAACACACACCACGACCATCACCAACCCCAAAAGGAGGATCCATTATTTCCTGCAGATCTTTTCACTGAAGAACAACGTCGCAATGGTGCCATCATATTACATATACTTGGTGTTGTATATATGTTTGTGGCATTAGCAATTGTATGCGATGAATTCTTCGTGCCCGCTTTGGACGTCATCATCGAGAAATTGGACATACAAGATGATGTTGCTGGGGCCACCTTCATGGCAGCGGGCGGTTCTGCACCAGAATTGTTTACCAGCGTGATCGGTGTGTTCGTATCATTTGATGATGTTGGTATTGGTACTATTGTCGGTTCGGCTGTGTTCAATATATTATTTGTTATTGGAATGTGTGCTATATTCTCCAAAACCGTATTATCGCTCACATGGTGGCCCCTATTCAGAGACTGCTTCTTTTATTCAGTCAGCCTGATTACGCTTATTATGTTCTTCAAAGATAATAATATTTATTGGTATGAGGCACTGGTGCTATTCAGCTTTTATATAGCTTATGTCAGTTTTATGAAATGGAATCAACCGATGGAAAGACTTGTCAAAAAAATCATCTACAAAAATAAAGTTACAAGAGTTAGGAGCACTGATCAACTTATGCCCACGGTATGTATAATATTTGCGCACAATATATACGTATTATATAAGAAATCTAAATGTTTTAATGTGCTGAGTAGGGGCTTTCATTAAGACAATTCTTAATGAAACCATTTATAAGGAACATTTCCCGTTTTGCGGCAGCTGCTTCTCCAAAAAGTAAACACACAAAATCACAATCAAGCCAAATCTAGGTCACAGAGCCTCTTAAATAATTAGCCTGACAACAATCAATCTATTTAAAAAAAAATGGCAGAGAAAATGTTAATTTTTCTTTTGAAGAATTCTCCTTTAAGCATTCTTTATGCAGTTTTTCTATATACATATGTATATGTATTTCTCTTTATTATAATATTCATAAAAGGCAGTATATTTGAAAATCTTTTCACCCACCCCGAAAACTTAATCTACAAATCTTCAAAAACAAAGGCATGAATCTATATGTACATATAATTTCACTTCTTGCATTTGAAATTCTTGCATAAACAGTTCTTAAAAAAGCCTCCATTCTATCATTTCTGAATTAAGTACCCATAAAAATTTTAATTTTTAATTTTTCAAGTTATATTCCACCGCGAACTTCTTTTTTCTAGAGCCATTATGGAATATTAGTACGAGAAAAATATAATTTAGGTCACGATTCACGTCCAGTATTAAATTAACGTTGAAAATATTTTACGTGAATTTTATATAATCATCAATATGTATTATGAAATTTGAACTTGATATCAACATTTTCGTTATATTTATGCAAAATACGTATATTTTTTTTATTTGGTATATTTTTCGAACTGAGACAATCAAATCGTTAATCAATAATAACTAATTTATTAAAATCATTGTCTATAGATATCATCTAGTTGTCTACAAACAGTATATTTTAAGTTTATTTCAAAAAAGTTACAACTTTCGTCTTCATACAAGCAAAAACTAATAAATAATTCAATACGAGTATGTTTATTTATTTAAATATCACAACTTTAATTTGTGGTAAATAAAATAATGTTGATATTTAACTTGATTTTTATGGACAATTCTATTGTCTAGAATTTATTTACATAAATCATAAAAGTATTATTTCAGTTTATTTATATTAGATTGAAGTTCACATTATATAGATTATCACTTTTCATTACTTTAATATTTCCTGGATAAAAATAACTTTGTAAAGCAATTTGTTGGTAAAAACGCATGTAGAAAATACATTATTATAGATTGAAAACAACGTTTATTTATACCATAAATTGGTCATTATTTAAAGTTTTAAGTATACTTATCAGATACTACCTAATATTTTATCCATCAAATACGTTTAATAATGTGAAAAAGGAGTTGGCTGAATCTTTTTTGCCTCTATAAATAAGATGAAAGAATAAAAATTAAAACTTTACCCAACCATAATAGTAATAGTATTATTCACCCCGCAAAAAGTCGATTCATTAAAAAGTTTGATTTAATTTTACAGCAAAAATCTTTCAAACTGGTTTTATTTTAATAATAAGGGTGGATTTTTTCTGCAAGCAGTAATTATGATTAGTTAAATTCCAATTAATTATGATTAACGCGTTAAGACTTCCAACAGATAATTGACTGAAATAAAACATGTATGCTCGTTAATTGCAATAATAAAACAAACATGATATTCGAATTAACTAAACGCCAGAAAAATTAATAATTTTGCAAATTTTACAAAATAATTTAAAATTTATTATTACAGGTACAACGAAATTCACTTCAACAGTTGGTTGTTTATTCACTCATAATATTTATTATTTAACAATTGGAGAAGAAATTTAAATATCCTGTTTATTTGAAAATTCATACAAATTTCATACATATACAAAATTTATTAATAAACATAAAATACAATCTATAAATAGGATATACTCCTGTGAACTTTTTAATTAATGCTGTCACTGGGATTTTCATTATTAAATTAGCACTTGTAGTTTGTAGTATATTAAATGGTGCTACATGCAAAAAATTATCATACATGATTTTTCCATGCTGAAATTTTTTCATATCCTTTGAGAATAGTTATTATGATGAGTACAAATTTTCAAGCAATTTATATAGCATTTAAATACATGTTTGCGGTCACTTGTGTATGATTATTTTATTAGCTAAAATGAAATTTACAGCCTGAAAAAAAAATGTAATTAAAGCTTAAATGTTCCGTATTAAACACTGTGTTTAAAAATGAAAGCTCTTTAATTAATTTACAGTCATTCTAAGTGTATATGTGTGTGTTGGTGTGTTTATTTAAATAATTCAATAACAGATCAATGACATAAATATTAATTAGCTAGTTTTGGGAAATTCGCATATGGTGTATTATACAAAATGTACAATTTATCATTAAGACAAATACATGAAAATCAGATATTTGGGGAAATGTATAGAAAAGTGGTTGGTTTAAATTTTAATGTGGTATATCGCTTTCCAAAGTGAACTATTCAAAATTTTCCGGAGTAACCGGAGTATACGAGAGGAGTATATCGTGTCGATAGTTAAAACTGGCTTTTAACAACCATCATCATCATCAAGGTAGAAGAAGTATTTCAACACCGATTACAAACAAGTACAAGTGGAAAGCTTCATGTTTAATGAAATAAACGCCTGCTTATTAAGAGTATTTAACGCCTTAAATACTCTTGTTTATAATTTTATTCTATATATATGTAGGTAATATAATTTAAATTGTGGATCACAAGAGAAAGATCATACACCTTTTAATTGGCACTATAATTATGTTGTTAATTATATTATAACATGTATATAATTAGTAATTTAATGTGGGGGCTGTTACAAGTCTTATATTATTATTAAAGAAGACAGCTCCTTTTATATATTTTACATATAAAGTTGAAAAATAAAGAGGGAGAGAAAAGAAAAGAGTATGTTTCAAATTCATCCCTCATTTCGATCGCGCATCAGACCCCATTAACCCTGTTTCACTGCCTGACACACATTTTGGCCCCCCTTTAAATGTAACCCTTGTAGTGGCAGCCGCGCTATATAGCATTTCTTGTATGTCACAAAGCGAATCATTACAAAAGAAATACTCTGTGTGATCGTTCTGGACAAGAAAATGTTGGATGAACAAAAAAGCAGACGAGAAAAACTAAAAGAAAACGTTTGTTAAATGTTGAAGCTTTTTGAACAGTATTTCAGCTTTATTCTTGCAAACAATTTTGTAAGAAACTGTCTTTATACCCATGTAATTATTTAATTGCTTGCAATTGCACTTCTATTGTATTTTTCTCTTCTTCTGTTCCCTTTTTTTCATATACATACCTATATCATTTGTATGTATATATTACCTATACTAAAAGTATGCTTTTCGTTGTTTCCAGCACCAAGCGGCCGCTCAAGCTCTGGTGAGTGAGAACTAATTTATCGTTTTCTTCTCACCTTTTCTTTGTGCCATAATGCTTTATTTGTTTTTTCATTTTTTTTATTATTATTATTGCAGCCTGTTAGCTTTTATTGTACAAATTTTATATTCGCTTTATTGTTATATGCATATATGCGTTTTAAGATATATAATACGTATTTTCTTATTATGTATAATAAATTCATTTGTGCTTATTTTATTTTCATTTTAGCTTAATTTATACACCTGTTTATGTACATTTCACTTCTTTTTAGAGTATTTTCTCGAATATTTTTTATGTTAAACAATTTAAACTGAAATAATAATATAGTTCAAACACTTATTAATTTGTTGATTTATCGCATGATATTTATACAGTCGTTTCGTTTTTTAAAAAATATAAAATTTTTTACGTAGTTTTATTTATTTAACAAGTTTACAATGTTTTAAAATTGTTTAAAACATGCAAACCCGGCGTCTTCACCATATTTCTAATAAATTCGTACATTTGTTTTGGTGAATGCATTTTAAAACAGTAATTTATTTTGTTATTAATATAAATTTAGACAGAGAAATATTTTTCTTATGTCCATATATTGTATGAAAATGATTGTAGCAAAATTTTCTTGGGAATTGACATAAAATCTACTGGTAAATTAGGACACAATTTCGATATACACGAGCTTTATTATTATATACATATATAATAGTGGCCTTTTTCAATTCATGTGCTATTAAATTGTGTAATAAATTCTAATCACGTAAAATAATGACTTGCATGCAAGGAAAATATTGTAGAAATAAATCATTTTTACGAAATTGCTTAACTCTAAAATTTAGATTATGGATTTGAAGAAATATAAGTGGTTATTTTACAACATATATAAATCCATATTTATATTAAATGACGAATTTTAGTGACCCTAAAAACTTTCAAATCTCTTATATACGTAAAAAGTTTTATATAGATTGATAATAAATTATAATGCAAGTGGTGCACCGACAGCTCATGTCAAAATAAAATGGGAAAAAAAGACTGTACGTAATAAATGACTACATCTTCAATAATTTCGATGGCAAATGAATTTATATTTGAGAAAATTTTTATGTTTTTGCAAAATTGTATTTTACGTCATAATAAAATTATTGAAAGTCGTTTCCGTTGATTTAACGGGCAATGTTATTTTTTTACATATAGATACACAGAATAGGTAAATAAGTAAATATCGTTTCCAAATATCAACAAAATGCTCTGATATTTCTGTGTTTTATTAGATATTATGTAGGTTAAGGGAAAAAATCAATAAAGTTACGTTATGTTTTTAACCATGTCAAGAACAAGAGGGGCGATTCTTAAAGGTAAATGTATTGTCCATGAATAAAAATTAGATAAGAGTCTATACAATGTGTGTTTTGTTGTTGTTCCATCATTTATTGGCAAGAAATCAATGAATTATTTACAAATTGTGTTTTCTTTTTTACAGTCAACATCAGTGAGTGTCATTTTAGATACTTCAAAGGTCAGTAGAGTATTTTATAATAACTATTGTTGCCTATATATCCTTATATTTAATTGTTTTTCCTTTACAATTTTTACAATTCAACTTACAAGACTTTTCCTTTATTTGTAATGTAAAACTTGACTATGACCTGTGTTTGTATTCAATACCTTCAACCTTTTATATTAATCTAATTTATGTTATTTGACGTTTAACTGGTCAGTTTTACTACATGTAATAACAATATAAATGTTTTTTAATTAATGTTTTATTTTTTTTATTATTTTTTTGCATTTGAATTATATGGTAGAATAGGCAACTATATTATATATCTTAAAAATACTCTACTGATTCCTTTTATTGTATATTTATACCTATAATACTTGTATTTGTATAGACATTTCGTGTACAATATTTTTTAAATGACCATTTCCTATATTTCTTGATTTATTGTTGATACTTTGATCTTTCCATATAAAAGTATATAAATTGTACGAAAGAAAATCGATGATTGTGTGCAAAAGAAAATTTTCCCTTTATATAAAACAGTTTAATAAGTTTGTCGTAAAGATATTTTCTAATGCATGATATGCAAAAAATATATTGATGTTTGATGTTATATTACATAAATTACACTATAATAAATAATTTAAATAAATATTACTATTAAACATTTTTTAATCAAGGAATTCATACAATTTGTTCGAAGAATTAATGCTAATCTATTGCGATGATTTTAAAATTATCGCTGGAAATGAAAGTTGCTTTTTTTTGTTTCAATTCGATATCGATTATCATCATTTCCCGATTATCCATGCAATTATCAATCTCTAAAAATAAAATATACTTTTAAAAGTCCAACTCACCACAAGTTTTTTCATCATTTGTGGAATTTTACCCTTTTTTTTTTTGTTAAATAAATAAATATAGACACTCTGTTTAAATAAATCGTCTTTATAGATATAATGATCGTTTATTTATCGTGTACATTTGCTTATTAGAGTTTTATTTCTAAAATCAAAAAAATTATGAATAAAAAGTGTGATAAATTTTGTTCAAAAAGTAAACTAATGCGGGTTCTAATCCACTATTTTTGTAAATAAATTATTTTTTTTTAATTTGGTAAAATCCGAAAATCGCCACTTTAAACCAATTATTATTTATTATGATTGAAATCAGTTGATTTAACGGATCTGCATTGATCTGTGCATTGATCCTGTGTTGGTACATAAAAATTGTATTTTTTTTTCATAATTGTACACAGAATTCTGTATAAATCAATAATGCCAACTTCAATATCGTAGCAATATTAATAGCACTTATTGTGTCGTGGACATGAATGTAAATTTGGTGTAAAATTTTCATTTATTATTATTGTATAGGGATTTAACGGTGTGTTTGGTTAGTTTGTTTTTAAAATCAATCAAATTTATTGTTGGCGTACATAATTGTTTTTAAAAATAAACATATACATATTTATGGGGGTGATGCTGGGATAAATTTAATGGTGACTTTATAATTCTGGACGTATTTTAAACAAGAGCCTTTTTATGAAATTCTTTTCAAAATATCACCATTGAGATTAACATTGAAATTATTTTAAATTAGCTAAGGTCCATTCATTTAGGGAAGAAAAAAGTGATTCTTGAACTTCATTGGCCAGCTTCCACGTGATTTAATTTTTTTAAATTTTATTTGTCGAAAGCACGGTAATAAGGTGGAGCTAATAACTCCAGTTTACAGTGCCAAAATGTATTAGTAATTGATGTTGCAACCAACAAACCACGACAACTGTCATTTAAATTGTCAAATTGTCAATTTAATTCGAATTATTTGGTTTGCAGAACTTTTATTTCTTAACTTATTCATAAAATGAGTGTTTTAATTGCAAAAGGTTCATATACATAATCATAAATTAAATGCTTCAAGACGTAAGTAAAAATATAATATTGTTTTATTTTGTATAAAATATATTTTGTGAAAAACATTCATGTGTTATAGGTATGGGAAAGAAAAAGAGTTTTTTGAATATATACCTACGATACTTTGAAGAGATGCAATGCAACTTGCAATGAAAACTGTCGTATTAAAGGAATCGCAACATTCAGTAAGACATAAATGTATTATGTATATAGAAACATTAAGAAACATTAAAAAACATT
>SSSI01006127.1:0-45997 GCA_004796505.1 Oryzaephilus surinamensis
TAAACGGATTCCACTGTGTCTCCAATCTGCCAGAGTATACAATCATGGTAATGTAATGGTATGCATTATCTACATTTAATATTATTAATTAATGTAATATTCGGCCAAAAAGTTCAATACTAATCTCGTTTGGAAAGTATATTGAGCATTTAGAGATGTTTAAAATAAAAACTAAATTTCAAAAAATAAGCGTTATACAAATATTATATTATTATATTATTTGTATATCCAAATGTTACCTCCCAACACATTTAATGACCTATATGTACGAGAAATTGAAAAATTTTGTGATTTTTAAGTTCACATTTCATAGTGCCATCTCATAGTATTTTCTCTAATTTTAGTATTGTAGAAAACATTATCGATTTTTTCGTCGATATTTACGATTGACAATTGACAAAATGGCTAATAAACATACATTTTTTTCCTTTTTTTCGCTTTTAACATGTTTGGTAACTCTTCTAGACCAGAAATGTTTATTAAATAATTAATATTATGTAAGTACAGTAATTCTGTTAATAAACGTTTTACAATATTTAGAAAAAAAAAAGAATTATCTCCAATCTATCAACGTACAATCATGGCAATGTAATGGTATGCATTATCTACATTTAATTTATTAATTAATGTAATATTCGGCCAAAAAGTTCAATACTAGTCTCGTTTGGAAAGTGTATTGCAGTCTCCAACCGAATGCACACTCATCTACGATTCGTGTGCAAACTCGGTTGTCGACTGCAAAAATTCACTTTCCAAACTCGACTGTAAATAACTATTACTGTATATTACTGGAAAATTGTATATCTAGTAATGAAAATTGTTTTCTATATTGAACGTTTAGGATACCATTAATTAACTAATTCTAGTTGGATCAATTACATGAAACGAACTTTAATGTAGTTAACATTAACACAAAAACTATCTGTAATTTAATTTATGGCCTAATTACAGTGAAAATACAATTAAAAAAGAGTTTTGTTTCAAATGGTATTTTAAAAAAAGTTTAGAAACTACTATTTACATTTAATTTTTCAATTTAAATTCATATGGGTATCCAAAAACATAATATGAGTTTTATTGAAATTTCTATACGATAAATAAATTTAAATCGAACCAATAGCTGTGAATTGAATATAATTGAAATTGTACCATATAATACCGCAATAGCGCAGTTTTAACACACCAGTTTTAAATTGATGTCATTAAAATAAAACTGTTTACAATTTGTACAACATATAATATGTTAAATTGGTTTTTATTACGTTTTGATTGATGTATTGATGTATGGTTTGAAAATTAAATGTAAGATTTAATGTATATTTATGTGTTCGTAGAATATTATATTACGATAAAAAGGAACTGAAAATTCTTTGTACATTATTCGGAATAAGCAAAATGTTGTAGCAAAAGTGCACTTTAACGATTATTCAGTTTGAATTTTAAAATAAGAAAAGCCATAAAAACAAACCGCACCATCTATTGTTATTGTTATGTAGTTAATGAAATGGAAAGAAAAGTCGAGTTTTTATTTAAATTACTTTAGTACAACCCCATCACATTTAATCAGATTTTTCGTCCTTTCATTCATCTAATTAAAAACAAAGCGAAAAAAGGAAGGCTTGATGGAAATGGAGTGATGTTTTCAGATAGTTATCTTAATTAAATTAGATGGTTTCTTGGCAATTTGTTAGGATTTTCCTAATATATGTATGTATATATAGGGATTTAATTTTTTTTCTCTTTCTCAAATTTCTCCACGGTTGTTAATCTCCGAACATAATTTTCTTTTAAATAATAATGCTTTTATAATGACCCCATAAATAGCAACAAGTACCTATTTGGTATCCATTTTGATGTGCAACATAAAATATTTAAAAACGGTCCAGGTATATATAAAGAAAAGGTATATTCTTTTACTTATCTGGAAATCAGAAAGACAAGTTAATGGTATATAGGGCCAAAACCCTTTCAACACAATGGACCATAATAATTAATGATCACTAAAGTGTGTTGGTAAAATTTCAAAACAGACAAGAGACAAACTGAATTTTTTTGTAATAATAATCTACACACAGGCAAAGTTTCTTTTCACCGATAAAATCGCGTTAGAAAGACAAATGATGGTTTCAGTTGTGTTTAAAAGGCTTGGCCACCACTATATTTATTGATTACTGATAAAATTGTCGAATAAAAGAAATAAGTAAGCATTTATTATTAGCTTGCAGCAATGTTTAATAAAATAACTCTTTCCTCTTTCTTTTTTTGTAAATTGCCTGTTTGACTTTCTACTGTTTGTGTGGGGCACTCGGAATGATATGCCTTGAAATTGATGAATATGTGTTGTCGTTTTTTCTTATACGATCATTTTGTCTGTATCGTATCGCATACAACAATTTGTCAAAATGGCAAAATTGAAAAGAATGGAAATTTTCTTTGTACACTTCTAATTATACACACTTCGTTGATTCAACTTTTTCTTTTCGCTTGTACCAAGGTTCCAATGAATTTATTCATTATATTTATTGAAAAAAGTAATGAGTAAAATTGAGTAAAAGCTGCAAGGACATACAAAAAGGGCTAGCTATTAATTTATTAATCTGCTTCCCCTGAAATCACCCTAACGAGATAATACTTTATTTTCGTAATACGTGGCTAGAAGATGTAAACAGATAATTAACCAAGTTTGAGCCGACATAGCCCCTGTTAATGTGTCCTGAATGTCCCAAAGACGTGACCACCCCATTCCCAAATGTATCGCTTATATCACTTACCATTTACTTGATAACAAAAGGCTGTTTGTGTCTTTATAACGCAATTTTGTCAACATTAGCATAACCTCTGCTATAGTCAGCACATTAAGGCCTAATAGTTTCATAATGTTGCAGATGGTATTTTTTTCCAATATGTAAATCAAAAGTTGCCTTTTATGTACCTATGTTAGATAGCTGAATTTCTAATTCATCTCAATGGGATACCAAATTTGTAGAAAAAGCTAACGGTAAATTTATAAAAAATTGAACAACACACAAATAAGCACTAATTTTAATTATAACACTGTGAATAATTAGTTACAATTATATTTTATGTACTAATGGAAGGATTGATTCGAACAAAAACAACAACATGCCGAAGATCTACAATAGATTAATCCCATTAAATCAAAAGTAACGTTAGAAACGTCTTCAATAATGGTTGTTTTTAATTTATTTTCTTGTTGATTGACGGCTCATACCAAGTGCAATTGGTCGTTCACGCCCATTGTCTTTATCTGTAAAGTTTCATCATTTTCCTATATATTTAATGAGATGAAGTGTTTTAAACCGTAAAATAAACGTCGAATGTTTATTAAAAAAAAATTAGATTAGTTCAACATGTTTAAACACACACAGTTGTGTTTGAATTTTGGAATGTGCATTACGAAACATGGCATTAAAATGCCGTTACAATTATCTATTTTGCTCACTTATTTATAATTATAAATGAAACGTAAAGTATTTACACAATTACTCACAAATCGCTCTAAAATCATTTTCCGCTATAAAGGTAAATTGTATTAGACCTTAATGCAAGATTCCATATTATTGCTCCACAATTAATAATAGTGAAGTAATAGTTTCAATGTAAATGTTCGAAATATTAATCAAAAGGGACTAACAATACAGACAACTAATCTGCCCAAGCAGGAAATTTATGTTCTAATAATGTAATACACCAGAAGCTATTCACATAAAATTAATTTAGCTAATTTTTCATTGCCATCCAGTTGAATTTTGGCAAATGGGTATTATCACTTGAAATAACGAAACTTGTTGAAATTGTCAAAGGCAATTTAGGACTACTTGAATCAATTTTTGTTCCAAACGTGGTCAAGTGTTGAAGCTTTTTCAAAAAATTGAAGTCATTATTTTGTGCTGGTCTAGTTTGAACTAACTATTTGGTCATGTTTCGAATTTAGCCCTTGTGGCAATGGAGCCATATAATAATCCGGCTTATATGAAAATGTAGACAGGTCTTTGGATAGGATGAATGGGAGAAATTTAAGGTAAAGAGCCTAAGTTATGCAACAGATGGGCGTCCCAACAACATCTCTCTGTTTACACAGCCTAATTTCCATGTCAGCGCAAACGCGAATCATTTGTTAGCGATCTCACTAATTATGGTGTAATCGCCTCAGGTGCATCCGGCAGTCGAGGTGGTCTCAACTCAATGTTCTTTGAATATATACAACAAACAAACATCACGAAAATAACGAGACGAGAATTTACCGACACGAACAGAGAGAGACTATAAGGAAAAAATTGTGGAAACATTTGTATTACAGTCATTTAAGGCTTTTCCTACCACAAACAACTAAAAACTCTTTACAATCTTGATACTTGTTGTTTTTTTTGTATAAATAAAGTAAATCTTTTGTGTTAACGCACCATTTAGTTGGAAATTTTGCTTTGTAAATAAAATATCACTTAAAGAACTGTTTTTGGGAAAATTGCGGTCATAAATATATTTGATTAACTATTCTATAAGTAAATTTTCAACAATATAACGTTGTATAAAAATTTGTCATAAAATGTTTCGAAAACAGTTTAATTTATGTCGTTGTGCGACCATAAAAGAAAGGTATGTAGGTATATATATAGACTACCTTTCCTGAAGATTGCATATTAAAAACGTAGTAATCCATTGTAGAGAATTTACATTTTATTGACTACAGTGACATATTTATGCATTGACTATAAATTGCTTATTATTTCTGTAATAATCATGTTCCGAATTTCGTAATAAAAATTATTATCAGTTGGTCTGTTTTTAATTGAAATGTTCAATTATTATTTGATGGCAATAAAAATCGATAAAAAAATGTTATACATATACGTACGTTTAAAAAATTTGTTTTCGGTTTATAATATAAATAATAATTTACAATCTATCGTACATTTTGTTCTTTAATAAACGATTTTGTATTTCAACTAAATAAAGATGTAATAAAAATTTCAATTTTATACGTTTTCCATTTGGCATCAAGTCGATAATTTTATTTTACCGCACCTTTAACTGGTTCCAAGGCATAGAGCCAAAAACTTTTCAATATAATGTTAAATTATATTTCGCTTGATTTACGTTTCATATTCCACATGTAACAATAATAAAATCAGTTTCATATTTGTCAGAATATATTGCAATCGTATAAGAAGAGTAACTGGTTACATAAATTTCTGAATCCTCCCTACTTTTGGCTAAAAGTTTTGTATAGTATGGAAAGTGCGATATTATTACAAACTTAATAATTTATAGAACTGGAATAACTTGATAAAATATGTAACGTCAAGGTTTTATAAGCTAGAAAAGCAGTAGATTTCTCATTTATACCATCATGGTTGTATTGTAAAAGGACCACTTTTTGGATTTTGCACGGTTTCTGTGTGTAGATTCGAAGTGCGTGAACAAATCATTCAATTTAGTTCTTCTCCCCATTCTTTGTTCTTCTATAGTGCATCAGCGATGAATTAGATATGAAATTTGTCTCAACACAAAACACTACAAAAACATTCTTGAAGAAAATGATTAACAATGTTATTTTCTAGAGAAACCGGCACACAGATGTTAGTAGCAAATGATTTACGTTTTACATATTTGATTTACAATTTGTTTTATATATGTATACGTTCCTTGTGGACTTATCAAGACATCTTCCATATAATTTATTCATAACAATATTAAATTACATGATATCCATAAATTTACTCTATATGAACATATTGTGTATACGAGTGGGATATTTATTGAAAAATAAAATTGAAATTAGTATGTAAAAATACTCTATTATTATTTAATTTAGGAAAATATTTAATATATGTTTGAAGTTCCAAAATGCACAGGTAATAAAACTCGACCTGTGTGTGTGTGTACTGTGTAGTTTCTATTTTTGGTTGTTAAAGATATAAAGAAGAAAAAGGAAACAATAAACTACACAAAAGATGTGTACAGAAACATTAACTAATTTTATCGTTTATCAATTTACCGCTATTCACAAATAAATTTGATACTTTCTAAAATGTTATTTCTAACAACACACAATTTTAAATCCCGAGTGAATTGATAAAATCAGTTTTGGGGGAGAATCATGCACCATCATCCAAGTATATAGTGTTTTTAGTCATCATAGGAAGACCTTTCTCTGAAACCTCCACATTGACAAAGGTCAGGATGGCATAGAGAGCCATCGATATCAACAACATGATTAAACTTTGTTAATTTTCTAACTTCTAATTAGTTCTGAAATTGTGTTTCGATAATCTAATGCCAAAGTACCTTATTTTATTCAAAAATGACATTGTGTTAGTGCAGAATTTTGTTTTCAGCTTTTATAGATAAAACTGAAATTTATTTAACTTTAAACATACCAAACTGCAATATAGAAAGTTTTTCTTGTAAAGTGTGCAAAAATGTTTTTAATCCAACTAAGCACTATCTGATTTTTCTCAACATGAAAAACTCTATATTATATAAAACTGAATTTCGTTCGTTAAAATTTAATTGTTTCGCTTTAAATGAAACACTTGGTAATTTATGAAGGCAAGAATAGATTGTAGAGGTAACTAATAGTTGCATTTAGAAAGGATGTGGGTGCATCTGTAGTCTATTGTTGACACGTGAATTGGAATATATATGCATCTATTGTCTAGAAATGGACAATTGTGTGTATATGTGTCTGTGGTGGGCCAAACCACACAATTGGACATATAAAAACACCCTCTAAATTGCCATTTAAAAACCATTAGTCTTCGTGCAGACAGTAATTTCTACTTTGTTGGAAAAATTTGTTTTGCGAATTAATAAATGCGCTATTTATTGCAATAGAAGGGGCGATTTAAAGGATTTACAAGTAAATTTATTACATATAAACAAATGTCACATGTTATATGTGGTCGGATTCATATTATAATATTATTATAACTATAGTAAAATTTTGAATTTAATGTCCCACATGCAGCCGTAATAAACTTCCGTTAGGGTGACTTTAAAATGTATTGGTCATACCTATAAAGGACAATAATAATACAAAACTGACCATCGCACACAATACCTTTCCGACCACTGGTTGTAAACAACGTCTTTCAAATGCAACAATTTGTAAAGTCATCCCAAAACGAACACTATAAACATTTCTAGGAAGTTAAAAACGATATTATTTGATTTATGTATTTATTATACCTATGTACATATTCCGTATTTATTATTTAGTCTACTTTACAAAAAATAATTACTAATGTATTATAATATTACATTAAATGGAATATGTCGTAAAACATCTTCGATCGTTGATTGGTTTTAATCTACTCGTATGTAATTAAATTAAATAAACATCAACAAATATTTTTATAATAAGGCACTGTTGCGCAGCACCTGTTTCACTGAACGCATCCGCGATTAAACTAAATATAGTAGAAATAATAATATGTAAGTATGTATATGAATATATTAGTCCACAAAAACTCTATATTATTGTGAGAAGAACTATACATTGTACTATACATTATAATTTATCAGGGCAATGTTCTAATAAACTTCTGGCCGCCATTATTACTATGAATATTAATAGGTCAATTGTTTAGTTTGATATAGTTTTGAACCAGATGGTTAATAGTGCATGATCATAGCAATAATAAACTGTATCTAAAACTATAAAATGAAGTATTATTATGAGAATGATCAGATTTCAGTTCATAATCCCTCCAGCTATTTATCTATGATGAGTTTTGTGATTTCCCTCAAACAGCCCCAAAATTTCAACCATTAAATTAATCCTTTCAAAATCACTCTGGATTTATTTATTTATGATGCGTGCCAAATTTCCGACAATTCAGCACAAATGAAAGTTTCGGAATTATATTGGCGAGAGAGGGTGTCTCCCAAATATACAATAAAATAGATTCAATTAGTTAATATTCGGGCCAAATAATATGCTATAGGCTTTATTTTTCTGAAATTTATTCGTAGACTATCCAATTTAGGTTTTCGTATGTTCTGTATTTCGTTTTTTAAATTTAAAGTTATAGCATTTAAAAGTTTTTTTATTGAAATAAACTTGCTCTAAAGTGTACAAAAAGTAGATATCATTAGTTTGTTGACAATGAAAAAAAAACTCCGACTGGACCCCATAAAAATACGAAGTTTGCGTTCCTCTACATATAAACACACGCCCCAAATTGTATGTACAAACTCTGAAAAGTTTGTTTAAAAGCACGCCTGAAACTGAACTGTAATACCAGATAAATGCACAACATTCACTCACATTTATGTACGTTATGTATTGTTTGATAACAATAATAACAATTTAAATAACGAATTTCCTTTACATGGTAATTCATTTTAAAGCATATTATTCTTCATGTGCATAGATGCGATAAATATTTTACAGCAAAAACTCCAAAGAACCAACTTCAGAGACGTTTTTTCACTTTATTACAGCATGTTTCAAAAGTTATGCAACATTTACTGGGAAACGTTTTGCATTTTTATAATGGTTATTAATTCTATTTACTGTCATTTAAAATGATGTTAGCGGATTCCATCCGAAAAAATTCTTAGAAGCATATCATGTATCAGATTTTATTATCAATATTTAACATTTCGAATTATTTCAAAAATGTTTGTGTTCGCTTCCAAATCACAATGACCTCAATCATTTTTACTGCCATTACTATGATTAAAACTGATTAAAATGAACATTAATTTAGTAAATGTAATGTATTATCGTGCTGTGGTGCGGCTTTTTTCTCATCCTTTCCACATAGCCGACAAACAAAAGGAGAGACTTAACAGAAGTCACCCCAAAGCTATATATGTACCCCCATACAAGTTGCGTTTAAACATATACCGAATCAGAATGACAGCCCTAGTGTTAACATAAATGTCGTTACACGCATACAAACAGAAAAAATACAAAGAGAAGATGCGCTCTCTGTGTGTATTTACTCGGGATCCTACATATGTTACATGGGATGAGAAATGTGTCAAATGCAGAATAGTGGCGGTATATACCGCCATTGACCCGTTGTCGTTTTGTCTGTTGTGTGTGATTTTACAATTGTGAATACGAATTTGAAATGTTTTATGAGTATAAAGGGAGTGGCAGTTAAGCTTTTTCCTCTAAATATGTTAGGTGGAACTGACGTAAACAAAAAGGAACAACATTTTGGTTTTGTGCAACTCAATAATGAATGTCTTTTATTTAGTTATGCGGGCTGGAATCTGCAATTTATTTAATATTTTTTATACTGAAATGTATTTTATCTAATTGGGCATTGAATCTAACTGAAACAACAACTTTGACAGAAATAAAAAATTTTGAACGTGAAAAAATATTGCTAATAAATTTAAAGTTTTGTTTAAATAATTTCACAAATGTGAAAATTCCAATATTGCTAAAACATTCAGATTTATCTTAGTACGATTTTGTGGCACTGAAAAAAGTTGTCCACCAATTAGTCCATTATAACATTTTTCAACTGTTTCAACGTACAATTTCCACTAAAAAAACGGCCGTTCTTGAAGTGAAAATTATTTTCGTAATTGTTTTCACTTAATTTAGGTGACAGTGTTGTATGTTGTTTAGGAATATTTGTATTGAACTTTTTTTCCCACACATTCACATTTGTATATAAAAGTGCATTTGCAAAAATCCAAAGCATTTTATCGTTTTAAAAGAACATTTAACTTCATTTTTAAGTTTGGATTCGGTTTATTATATGAAAACACCTCCGACCACCTTTGTTGTTTTGGAATTCAACTTGTCCCAAAAATGCCAATAAACTTCTCATCTTGGTTAAATCTTCGGTAGCAGTTGGTCATGTTATATGGAAGATTGTTGTGCTTTGATGGCACCGCACCTTCATTAATTCATCCAATAGTCGTTATACGTTTTGTAATTAGGTAGATTGGAGTAAAATAATTTTACACTTCCATGTGTTTCAAATAACGAATCACAGACAATGTTGTGAACACGATGGATGGATGGTCGTCGTTCTTTTTTACCAAACTAATGGAATGCTGAAATAGTCCACCATTGGAATCTATTTGAATTTTTGTTTTGGATCGTTTGGTGTCCGATGTTTTCAACAAACAATTTTTCAAAGACATACTTCACATTCAATATAAAAACTGTTAAAATATTTTCCACCAAAGAGATTCTTTTATCACCAATTACGCACAGGTGTAAACATATATACTATTTTATAATACATATTCACTTAGTAGAAGAGAAGTTACAAACTTTTATGATATGTTATTTTTATTAAAGTTTAAGTAACTTCCGAAGTTAATGGCGGAAGTTGTATGTTTAGTTTCCTTAGTTAATCTTGTTAGAAAAATATATGTTTTCGGCAATATTGTATATAAAGCCAATTTATATACGTGCATTGAAAATAATGAAAAAATATATTACTTGCTTAAGTATTTTTAAAAACTTTATGTTTCTTTTAATAAAAAATTCATAAAAAGTACGTTAATACTTGAGAAAACAAACAAGATGTTCTCTTTTAAATGAATATTAAAATAAACACCGAATCAGAGTAAACTGTGATCTTTACTGTGAAGATAAGTGTATTGAAAGAGAACTTTTTTGTCCCGCGAGCTTTCGTAATTTGATCAAGGTTACATGTTGGCTTGAAAGCTTCAACCACATTGATGGCTTAGTGGCTTACGAATAATTTATGTTGAAAGAGAGTAAGCTGAAAAGTTCTTTTCAAGTATCTGCTGTGGTTATTTGCCTAAAATTGGATTTAAATTACTTGAATAGATCACAGTTTCAGCTACATAGTAACATTTTACTACAAGAAACTTAAAATTGTTCGTCTACTACTACCAAACCAATCAATATTTGCATTTTTATAATGGTCCTTTACAAAACATTAAATTTCAATAATACATTTCGATTTATTTTGAAAAAAACACCATGGGGTGCGGTCTAATTACACTATAGGTATGTGCTTGTGTAAAAATTAATTAATTAATTAATCACGTACAGTGTTGCATCAACTGAACAAAGAATGATATATCCGACATAGTAAATAAAACAGTTGCTGGAGGTGGTTATTATAAATCTATTGTAAAAATTGTATCATAACAACTTCCACCCACAATCAGAAGTCACGTAGAGTTATATTATAGGAAGAACAGTTCAAAAATTGTGATATAAAATATAAATTTATTACTATCCAATATAATATTTACTTCCACTGTAATATTATTTGAAGTATAACTATACACAGTAAACCTACGTGCTTTAGACACTCCCAGTAGATTCATATAAATAGTATACATAGTCTTTATTTTATACCTTTTATGAAGGATATTATTATATAAATGCCGCAAACTTTAACTATATCTGCTTATATTAATTTACATATAAAATAATTAATTGCATATCGTATAATACGATATTTATAACTATTTTAAATCATTGATAATAAAACAATTACATTTATAACTTTAGTTTCATATTAAACGGTTTTTATTAGTTTCAATCGAACATTAAACTACATTGTACAAATATATTTAAATAATTATTTTGTTTGATTTTCTAAATTCATCGAAATTCATATCTACGAGTATGTAAATAAAAGTTCTTCAATATGCAGTAAAAATGTTCATGTTAACAATTTTAAAATGGGACAGACACGAAATTAAACAATAAAATCACGACTAAATCGAAGAGACTTTGGTTTTCCAATCGAACATATACCATACATACATATATATAATTTTACCCTATTTTTATACGTGCTGAAACATCTAGTGGAAATGGAATTTTCACACTTAATAAAAGGTAAA
This sequence comes from Oryzaephilus surinamensis, assembly GCA_004796505.1. Lineage (NCBI taxonomy): Eukaryota > Metazoa > Arthropoda > Insecta > Coleoptera > Silvanidae > Oryzaephilus > Oryzaephilus surinamensis. The sequence goes on from SSSI01006127.1 coordinate 11,833, forward strand.
TATTTAGCACGAAAATTTGAATGCAACTAGAATAAATTTAGAGAAAAAAAAACACTATATGTATATTCGATTCTAATTAAGCTTCAATCATTCTGTACGTGAAACATGGACGATTTGCAATTCGGTTTATTTTTAGTTGTGTGTAATGTTTCGAAAATGCATTGAAATTGAAAAAAATCGATATATGTATATGTATTGTATAAAAGTACATATATTTATTGTACATAATTTTGAATGTGAACGATTCAGATTCCAGAGAAAACCACCACGCATCATCCTAAACCAAACCAATATAATCTCCCTACACCCATTTATAAAATCTATAAAATATAAAGTTTACTGGTGCCGGCTTTTATATTATATAAAACTAACATTATTTATGATAAGTTGGTGAACCTGTTTTGTCACCTGGTGTGTGGTTTGAATTCACATACACAAAAAACCATACATATATTGTATATAGCAGTGGTTTTCTCTATATACGATCACATTTGGTTATTTTTCCCATAAATATCGAACAGAAGCTAAAGTATTTTAACTTTAATTTTGTTGGAAGCGAATAAAAGTCAACAAGATGGAATGTTATGAGTTTAACTTAAAGTTCATTTAATTATATCGAATATATAAAATAAGTTTTATTTCGGGTAAATTTATTTTATGTCCAAGCATGCATATAATAATAATATTAATAAATTCATGCTGAAAATGAAAAGAAATATTCAAAATGTATTGTCACGCTATTTTCACTTTTTCATTTATTTTTGTTTTTATTATTATTATTAGGATTTTCCTTTTGGGAGAAATATTTCACTGATAAAATTTCAACGATTAAATTACTGGCACGAATATAAACGTATTTTTAATTATTTGCCCCATATTTATTGGAAATGTACCTACATACTATACTCGTATATGTGTAAGTAATTGTAGTACGAGCAATTTTCCCAAATAAATTGAACATGAAAAACTAGACCGATTGTAAACTTGGACATGCGATAAAAAGCAAACTAGTTACAATTGAGTTGTTTAGATAAACATTGTTAAGTGCCAGCCTATAATTATTTACACGAGACTTGTATCAAATATCATGCAGAGAAAAAGAAATGTTAACCACTTTATGAACAATAAATGCTTCACATACACATATGTATATTCGTATGTTTTTAATTACAACTAATATTAATCACAACATTTTTTCTACTTCCTTTATTAATTATATTTTTTTAATCAAGATTCGAGAAAATTCATATCAACAGTGTTATTCACTTATCCATTAATTTATTTGTTGCTTTACATTAATTATTTCTCAGCAAAATTTTAACATTTGCATGGATTAACATTGACGTTTTATAATAAAATTTTACGACACCGAAAATTGCTAATAAAGCTGAAATATAATTGGAAAAATTCTCTTATACATAATAAAATGGAATTTAATTAGTTGCATTGAGAATTAATTTTAATGTAAAATCTTTAAAATGTAAACACAGGTAGAAAGAGATGTAGGATATTGCAAAATGCAACATAGTGACGTTGTAAAGTATAAATACAATACTGAAATATTTATTTTCAGTCTCATTAGTTCATCTGCACAGCGCGACACGAAATTAGCAATTAAAAGAGATGGAATATTTAATTTTTAGGTATTCTATATATGCTGAAATGTCCACAGAACTGTATAGAGATGTACACAATTTGAACATCTTTATAAGATAAATGCATTATTTAATCGCTATGAAAATTATACATTTTATAGGAACGTATAACATTTCAAAACCACTGCAAACTTGGCAAATATCCCTCTTTTGATACTGAATTATGCAACAAACTAAATAAATTCTCTATGTATAGTGGATGATAATTTGTTGGGATGTCAAAAATTAAAGTATTACAGACAACTGCATATCTTTTTAACTATGCATGTGTGTGTATAGATCGGATGCACATCCGGAGACGATACACAAGAAATAGTAAAAATATGTTCTCACTTTGTATCCCATTAATGGTAACAAATTTGAAACGATTTATGTTTATTTTATAATCTCTACGGAATTAGGGTATCGGCACAGGGTGTGCCGAAGATTTACAAAAATAATATTTGAATGTATTTAAATAAAACACACATGTGTCACATGGAGATTTCCGAACAAAAAGGTGTTTGCCATTAAAAGAAACATCTACAATTAATTAACTTTACGATTTCGGTAAATAAACGTTTGTTGAGTTTAAAATAAAGAGAGAAACAATCATTTACATAAGAATTCTTCTGTTTGTATTCAAAATAATACATTAATAATTTTCTGTTTATCTAATACTCATCTGTAATTTTATGAACAGCCACATTTTTTTTAATTTTCCACAATTTGATTAGCTATCATATATCAAAAAACAAAAAAAAACGAGTTTGTTGTTAACACATTAGTTATTTTACAAGAGGTGAATATTTTAAATAAAATTTCACACATTAAATTTTAATTATTTTCTTGTGTTGGCACGACAATTACTGTTTTGTGTTAGAAAATTAGTTAAAAGCGAATACCAATTAACACGTAATCGGAAGTACTTAAATGTTGTCAGTTTAGAAAATTTATTACCTTCTCACTGAGTGCTTAAACTCAATTTTTGCACTTTTGATAACACACAATTTTTTCCCGACATGTTACAATTTTTGTTGGCACTTGAGATATTTGTAAAACCATCGATATATAAATAAAAAAAAATATTTGTCTTGTCAACAAAATAAAATTTATTGTTTCCAACACCTTCAGTTAATTCGGCAAATGTATCATTGTCAAAGTTGAAATTATAAGAATTAATAAAAACAAGAAAAATATGTCAACATGTGCACAAGTTAATTTATTTTCAACAGTTTCTCCATTCTTGACTGTTTACAAATTTTCTTGTAACAATTTTTTTATACCCTTCTTGTGAGCTAAGAGCGGCTCTCTTTCTAGGAATCATGTTTTTATTCATAAATATATTTAAAAAGTTAATCCAGGTGGCATCTTTCAGTCCGATAAAGCACACAAAGAGACAAAAAAGTGGACAAAGTGTGGTTTATGTTTGTGTCCACTGTTGAGAGCATCCTGTCTTCAAAGTATGCAAGGAAGTAATCACAAAACACCAATAAAAATAAAATATACAAACACTCACAGTAAATACATTTAAAATTAACATTTAAGTAGTTAATGAATTTGAAAATTTATACACAATTAACGGTAGACAATAATAAGTTGTTTTCTTGTGTATAACTGGTAAATACTTGTAATTAGAAATAAATTAAATCCTTTGTCTCATTAACTGTGTTTATAACCGTTGCAACACACTTAAATTACGTTATTTATTTTAGTTCCTTCTAATAAATATTTGATATATTTGATTGTGCAATCAAATTTAAACTTAAATATTTTCTGGGGTGTGAGAAAAACATGTTAACTCCACACTGTTATCAAATAAAGTTAGTCTGGCAGCTGTTTTGCAAATTGTTTCGTGATAACTATCGAATTCTGGTACCCAGACATATTAGAGATTAGTCAACACCTGCCTAACTCTTGAAAATGGTATATATAGTTAGAAAGCGCCTTAAATAAATTTCCTAACAGCATCCCAGTTTAATTTTGACGACAGTTTTAATTCCCTTGACAACTGACTGTTGGAAATTTATGCTAATGAAAAAGAAAGGAAAAACATTTTGATGTTAGATTAGGTGTTTTTTTTTTTCAATTTAATGTAAAACTTAAAAAAAATAATGTATAATGTATATCATCGTTTATATAGAATAAGGTGTTTTTTACTGCCCTTATTTTTATCATCAATCAATGTTACAATGTCTATGAACATAATCTGTACAGGTATCATGATACACCATTGAAAAATGTTTGAAAATCTCGTTACAAGATAAAACTATTTAATTACACAGTGAAATGAATCATGGCAGGGAGTCCTAGAATGAACTAAAACGTCTAATAGAGCCACTATTTTACTGCAAGGGTTCTAGTTAAAGATGCAAATTGAAGTGTATATAACATATATAAGACAAGCGCAAGTAGTTGATGTTATTAATTCACCACTTTGTAATCAGAGGGTACCGTGTTATAGTAAAACAAATTAAAGTGGTGTCATTTCGAGTAAATTTACACCGCACGATATTTTCCATACTGGAACTAAACACTGACTATATTACGTTTAATCAAGACACAACACAAGTTAAGCTTCTATATAGTTCATATACATGTTTTTTGCATATTTTGTTCGCTTAAAGGCCTTTGTAGTTGCAAAACAATGTCAATTATACATGGATTCGATCACAAAATTGATGTTTTTCTTGCCATGAGTCATCTACTCGTAAATTTTAAATTATAATGGGCAAAATATGTAAAAATGATATTATAAGGGGTGTCTAGAACTAGAATTAGTGATGCTTATTTGGTTAGGGTGTTAGGTAGATATAATATGCCGTTTGCACACATGAAATACCTCAAATGCTTGTTATAACCTGATGATATATTAATGTAACATATGCGCTATTTTGTTGGATTCTGGTTAATTATAATTTACTGGTGGTAATTTATTGGATTGCACTTGTGTAATAATCAATTTTATTCACCGGATATTTATTTACACACAGGAGAAACAAAAATTTTAATAAATATATTACATTTATAAATGTATATAGTTGCATTTGAAGGAAATTTGAATTTTTATATACTAATTTTGCAATTGTTTGTAGGCCCCTAAACGCGCTTCATGTAATAAACACTAAAATCCGATGTGGTTAATTTTTTATCCATATAAACATCTGTCACCCCTGAAGTTAATTTCAGAACAACAATCCCTTTAGAAATCTCTTTCATATACAATATACATATATGACTTTTTGATACAGTGCATTACGATTGCAAATATAATGGATTGTTCATGTGTCAAAACAGACACAAAGTTGATATATTACAGAATATAAATCATTTCAATGGAAGTAAATACACGTCAAATTTTAATTGCAAATTTTTATTACACACACAACACAATACATATACCTATTACTTACCATTTTATTTTATTTACGCAACAGTTTATATTTTTTTAGCGTTTACTTTTTTCAAGAGGGTTGAATAAGTTTGCATGCAACAAAACTGATGTTTATTACGAATATTTAGATATGTTAAAAGGGCAAGTGGCTGATGGTATGAGGATAAAGTTGCGTGACACTTTCGATTCGACAACATTTAACTGTCAGCAAGTTTATAAAAATTGCATTTTATTATAAAATGTTGCGAATGTTTCTACAAATATAAAATAAACTTCTAGTTATATTTTTACCTATTCATGTATGGGTAATGTGGGAATAGTTGAACGTAAACTTTATACAAAGTATTCCCATTTATTTCACTTGGTTAGTTCCATTTCATCCCGATTTACTCTATTTATGGATTTTATGTTAGAAAAAATGTGTGTCTGACCATTAAATGTTAAAAATACTAGTTTCACGAAATGCTTTTTCATAGATGCAATTAAACATTTGAAAATAGGTCGTATTGAACATTCAATCCAACATGTGAGTGGCCTTTTTAATAAGTACCTACATCACAAAAACGTGACATTCAAAAGAGAGAACCTTTTTTGAATAATGCATGTATGTTATTAAAAAAATACATAGGTGTATACATCGTTCGACGAATATACATATGAATGTAGTTCATATAAATAAAAAATAGGTACATGAAGGAAAAAATAATGATGTTTTAAAAAAAACGTTATTTTTTGACAAAAGTCATATATTTTCAGTTGATGAAGACAAAAATGTATATTAATAAAATTAAATAACATGTTCGCTGTAAATATTTTTTATATTTAAATGTACCTAAATTATAATTTTTGTACATATAATTTAAATTTAAAATATAAAATAAAATTCTTTTATTCTTCAATTTCCTCCACTATAAATATAATTTCCTGTGTGCAGTTTTATTTCCACACTTATTCCTGTGTGTGTGTTATCTTATCAAAGAAAGTTCTAAAGGTTTCTTGAATAACGAATTATATAAGATTATGGTTATTTTAAATAATATTTCTATTATAATGCGATAAATGGCGACGCGGTGTGTGCTTTGTTGGTTTTAGTTATCCTTTTGAATTAACAAACAGCACGCAGGTCCTATCTCAACATAAATTAGCATGCGACCTCCAACTACCATTAGAAACTATTACATATTAAATTTATCACGTGACACCATTTGTACATTATCCATAAGGGGTTCACTCACACCAATAATTAATCACAAAGAAAAACTTTCTATATTGGATTCTTTTTCAACTTTGCTGAAAATTTCGTCCTTTGTAACTTGAAAGCAGTGATCAGATGACTTGACCAGCGGTTTGTCGATTGTATTATGTGTGGTGATGATGATGGTATCCGTGTCTATGGTGTAAATTAATCAGTTAATGAAATTCTGAGGACGAAGATTAAGATTCCATGTGTGCAGGTCGGACTTTGAAGTTCTTGTTGCTCAAAGCTACTCTTGGTATTCTGTACATTGCGTGCTTCTATATCTATATGTATGTATATGTATATACTATCCCCCATATACACAGCACACATAAAGCTCTGGTTCGAAAGTAAACCAGAAGCTTTGTCAATACAATGACAATACTAAAGCCCCCAAAACATTCCAGTCTCTTTATCAAGTTTGATCTCATTTGATGAAGCTTAAACTATTATATTGCACTCTGTTTTAGCTCTATCCATTTTCCATGTTATGCGTATAGAATTTATGCACAATAATGATGCAAGGATTTAATTAATTTTGATATGCACGTGCATATGTAGTAAAAAAAATGTCTGATGTAATGAAATTTTTTAATTATTTAGTAGATCAAAAAACAATGGCAAACAAAACAAAAAATTAATGCAAATGTTGCACTGTGCTGCGTGACTTCTGAAAATATGTGTATTAAAGATGAAAAATATACTATTTTTAATTTATTACAATATTTTCCTGAACTTTGCACATTTAGATCGTTTTGCAGAATGTACCGAATTCCTGTCATTTCAACATGCAATCTTATTAACAAATGTGTTGTATAATAAAAAAAGTCAAAATATTCAAAATGAAAACATTAGTTTTCACCTTTCAGTAATACATACATTATATAAATGAGCACAAACACATCATTATATAAATACTGACATGAAAATTACATACTCGCATTTCTATGTAGAATATTTAAAATGCAACTTCAAGTTTTTTTTATTATAGTTTAGAAGTATATAATGTGAACGTTAATATGATCAAAATGCATATCTACGTCGTGTAATGAAATAAATGTACATATATTTATGTTTTTATGTATATTTACTATTGGCCACGCAAACGACGGACTTTTTTTTAAATGGAATGTGATTTATGATTATGTGAAATGGCATGAAATTTTATACGCTTTTATATGGTATTAAGTGCACACTGTTTTTTCCAAATGGCTAATTGAGATTGGCTAATACACTATATGAGAATTTGTCGGAAAATCAAAATGTAATACAACAATTTCAATTATTGGATTCAAATTTAAATCTTCTAATATGAACAGCCGAGAATATGAAGATTATGAATCTGTTATATTGATTAAGCTTAATAATAGTGTTTTGATTTAAATTTATATATTCCATGTTCGAAGCACGACGGCGAAAACTTTTAGTTGGTTGAGTATATTAACTATATAATATATACTTTTAAAACTTGTTCAAAGCTTCTGGTTCTGCATATTATTCCAAACAATGTTACGAGAACAAAAATAATTTGCTTATAACCTCCTCTGCTGCATCTTAATACACACAATAGCTTAAAACTCTACAAAATTGTTTGTTTAACAACATTGCTAATTTTGTTGAACAAATAGAACAACAAGATGTAGAAAATGCTTTTGTTTTTCAGGTAAGATACACCCCTGAGAATCCATCTGTATCTCTCTCAAGCCTAAAACTTGTGTTTGTTGTGCAAGTAGAGTATAAAGAATGGCGCCAAGACGTCTTGCCACTAATCTCTACTGCCAGATTTCTCCCTAGTGGCCCCCCTTCTTCGGTAATTTAATCCTTACACTGTTATTTTTGTGAGTGCGTGTATATGTGTGTGTATGTGGGATATTTTTGCTTTATGACGAGAACGTAAAGTTTGTTTTAGACACAATCTTTTTCCAACATAAATCAGGACCGGATCTCATTAATTCCAAAATATTTATTAACGAAGAAGTCAAATTAAAAAAATGCAGTATGAAAAATCTTAAACAATTTTAAGCACTGCTAAAGTCACATTTACGCCTCTAATGGTTTAGTCACTTTTCTAGATATGCGTTTTTCAGCAGTATAACATCTAACTACGCCTCTGTTTTTTAAAAAATGTTTTCTTTCCCTCATTTAACGCAATAAACGTTTAAAGTTTAAATGTCTTTTTTTGATAGATACAATATTTTAACATTATATTCTACGTGTTTACATTCAAAGAAAACAGCCGGCACTGATTTTAGAATGAAAAACATTTCAAAAAAATAATGTTGTCTATGTTGGAAATGAAATAAAGTAACAATAATAATTTGCTATGATTTGTTTGAACGGAACTACCAGTGGCTACATTTAAGTAGGTACTTACAAATTCGTATTTACCAAACGTTCGGAAAACAGTGGCGCCCGTAACTAAACATTTTACTGTTTGGTTACCATTTGTTTTACAATGTTGAATATTTGACTTACCCACAAACACGTTAAATATTTATTTACTGTCTGAATTTAAGAAAGAACACCAGGTATTTGATGTTAATGTTTGATGACTGATATTCAAGTGGTTAGATATTTGATATATACGAAGACAGTTGCTATTAGTGCCCTTATTGTTAGATGTATATAGTTAGTAAGTAATGATTATGAAAATAAGATGTCGATATTACAGCTTAACAGCGTAATACTATATGTGTAAGTGTAAATATATTTTAATAGTGCATGTCGAGTTCAGTTCACATGAAATTGAAAGTGCAATTATCTATTTCAAACTATATTATAGATAATAGATACTGCCATATACAAGATGTAAATTCTATATGTCTTACATACATATTATACAAAGCACTTAATCTCTTCATTAAATATAACTATATGGTGTACGTTTCTTTAAATATATATAATATTTTGCATATGTAAGCTAATAATCATCGTGTTGAAAATATTTTAAATAAACTCATTTTATTTGTCCGTTATTTTAAATTGAATCATTCAACTTAAAATACTTGTATTTTGAGTAGAAGAGAGAAAGCATTCAAGTGTAATATTCTCCAAAGAAAATATATTATTAACGGTGACTTAAAATTTAAACCATTGACTGGCTGCTGCGTAAGGATTGCTTTAATTGGATTATAATAAGTAGCTCTGCAGCTTCTGGTCATATTCAATTTAAGAATTGTTAATGAAACTCGCCAGATACACATGAATGTATGTAATATGGGTTTAATCGACTTATAATATACACTCAGCCATAATGTGAAAATTATTAGTGAAACATTTCGTCAACTTCTAAGATAAATGATTCAATTAAGTGACGAACATTATGCTTTTTTTTTGTTGGAGAGTTTGATGAAATTTACTCAAAACAAGCAGTACACTGTGTGCCCTTGTTTTCTTTTTTTATTATATTAGGCGGACAAAGTTTAACTGTAGTTATACTTCGTACTTTAATCCCAATTGGCCAAAGTTCACCAAAGGAAAATTAATTTTTTTAAATTGGTACTTTGGGGAAAACCGAACTGTTCAAGCAACTGTTTGCACATTAACTCTTTACGATTATTAAAATTATTAAACAAGATTATGAATATATATTTTTTTTAAATATACCTATGTGTAGGTAAATTTGAAACAGACAGTTAATAAAGCCCTTATTATATAACTATAGAAATTTCAATTTAATTTTGACAACATAAAATAAATTAGTTCGCCCGTCGGAGTCTTAATTAAATTGTCATTTGATAAGCGCGAAAATCTTACATGCAGTTATTAATTCAATTCACAATGCATGAAAATCACATGCTTTTCACATCCATATTAATATACAGAGTGATTCATAAATTACATGGAGTTGTAGTTTCTTTACTAGTTTAACAAACTGAAAACACTTGTTTATAAATGTTTATACTATTGATTAAGAATATTTCAAAGATGTTTACAAGTACAAGAAAAAATTTCATAGATTTATATTTTTCCATAATATTTATTAATCTTAGTTAATATATGAACACCCTATACAATTAGCGAGTTATTCACTCAACATGTAAGGAATTCTCTTATACAAGAATGTCTTTTTCATCGTCAGTGGCAAAAGTACGCTTGACTGTAATAATGATGAAATGCAGAACACATCATAGTAAATTCAATTTAATTTGCACTTTTAACAAAAGGCCTACACTAAAACCATTATTTTAATAGAATCGCCTTTGTGCATTGTATACGAGTATTTACAAAATAGGAAATGTTTATTTGATTAGATTTAAAACGTGCGTGTGTGTGTGGAAACAATTTTGGGGTGAATTTTGGCAATGTCGAATTGTGTGTGATGAAGAACATTTCACAACACCATCATCCAAAACAAATACAGGGAAAGAGTTAGGAAAAGGGTTGTTATATTGTGTGTGTGTGTATGTTTGTGATAATAATCGCTTTTGAAATAAAAGTCATCGTCATAGTTTTATATATAGTGAATGTGTTTGTTTAGTGTTTTGTATTATATATGTGGAAGATGATGGGGGTGGGCGAGAGAAATGTGCACATAAACACAACGTTGACTTTGTATATCTTAAGAGTGCGTCAGAAGTCCGTGTGGATGGATGTTGAATTGAATGGAACACACAATAGAGATGCACTTAACACAGAGTAAAGAAAACACACTGATGAGTGGGATAGATAAATAATAATAATAAAGTCCTTTTTGTAATCATTCTCAATGGAATATCATTTTCCTCTTGTATATTATTTTAAAATAAAAAAACTGTTTGTATAATGTATGGATGGCATTGTGTATAGTGGAAAATTAAATAGAAAATTGACAGAATTGGGAACGTTGTACGGCGAACTTGTATATATTTTAAATATATTTAATATTTATAACTGCTTTTGTCATGAAATGTCATTAAAATAACAATATTGTTCTGAATTTCATCAACAATTTTATTATATTTCAAGTTTAATTAGTATTCTTAATAATAATCAGACTCTTGTCGTGAAATGAAAAATAAAGAAAACCCTCAAAGCTAATATTTCACTATAATTAGTTACTTTATGAATTAAGTATAATAATTTCAGCAGAGACAGGAAAAAGAGACTGTTTGTGCCAAACATGTTTTAGATCAAAGTAAATCTAATATAAAACACACAACTAGTTTTCCTATGAATTTTTATTTACCAACCAAAAAATATAATACGATCGCACTTTTGACTATAAATTAAAAATTATTTTTTTCAGAAATGAGCTTTCTTGTTTCCAATGTGTATATGATGGCTTTTATTATTTTGAAAAACAGGTGCCAATCATAAATATAAAGCTTTGCATGTGTTTACAAAGTGTTTGGCATACGAGATGATTGTCTGTCTATTCAACATGTGACTTTTGCGGTTGCTTTTTATGTCATTTTGACTAATGACACAATTTGTCGCTGCTCAAGCTTGCAACAGAATTTAACACCGAAACATATAAATATTGCTTTAATTTTTATATAAATTTTGAAAATTTACAACACATTTTATAATAAATTGTTTCCTATTTCAATTGCATTTTTTTTTTCATGTTATTTAAAACGTTTTCATTCACTTGTGAATGATAAATGTTTACATAAAATGTAGAAATTTTCTTATATAAGGATTGTTATTACTCATAAATTATTCTAAAAATAGGTTATATAGAGTGGTTGCTACACGTTGAATGTTATGTCTTGAATAAAGCTAATTAAAATAACTTTAACAACCGGATATATTATTTTAGATGCACGTTCTAATACATTGATAAGACAATAGATTGATTGAGAGCGAAAAAAATATGACCAAAAAAAAATCTTGATAAATATAGTAAAAAAAATCTGCACAGAACCAAATTAACCGTTTTATTTTTGTGGGAAACGTAAATTAAGTCAATGTAATAAAAATGTATAATAAAATGACCGCATTCTTCAAATTATACGATTTCTTAAATGTACCTAAATAAAATGTAACTTATCTGTACAATCGAAACTTAAAATTATAATAAAAAATTGTATACTTTGTATAATGAATAGAAATATAAAAAGAAACTTACCTTCTCCAAAAGTTCGTAATGATGTTTGACTGAAATTGATTATTTTTAAATGAAACCGTCCACTAAATGGGATAAAAGCTTTTGTAATTAAGTTATTAATTGGTCACAAATTGTACACTGTTTTATTTCATATATTATATTTTGAACTTGTAAAGAATTGACATACAATCAATCACAAGCATTATATTTTTTTAAAGAGACGAAAAAAAAAACGTGTACAGGTGAGGTTTCTTTTATTATTCATAATATTCAGCCTAATTAACACCCACTTAAACACAATTTCTCATACAAATTACGCTCATCTATTATACTACAACTAATCAAAAATAAAATGAATGAAAGAGGAAAAAAATTAATTAATAGCTTAATTGAATTAAATGAAATAACATTATAAATTGAACATTTAAGAGATAATATAATAAAGTGTTTAACGCTTTTCGTGACTGTTGAACTAAAAAGTCTCATGGATCGTGACGGTAATATTTCATTTAATGTAAAAAAAATTATTTTCTGTATAAATTGGAAAAATTGTGACAACCAAATTTAATTAAAGGATCACGTTTGTGTTTACACTGCACAACTTTAGTAATAAAATAGTAATTTGGAGTAGATTTTTTTTTGGAAATCGTTTCGCACAAGTGACGGATCAAATTTTACAATTTCGTTTATTCGTCCTGAAAATTTTCATACTGGTACATATATTTGTTAAAATTTTACAAAAACTTATACAGTGATACATATTTTTAAAAATTTTATTCAACTAGATAAAAGCAAATGTGAATTTTTAAAGTTTTTCTCATAAAAACTTATAAAACATTAAAATAAAAAGAGTTGTCTATATCCGGTGAAACTGAAAATTTCAACAGTTTGTAACAATAAAATAATAAAAAATAGATCATAAAAGTTTGTGAACAGTTGCAGCCGGTCCATATAATATATAAATTCGTCTGCATTGATGACTGTTTTACATCATATGATAGTTAAAATAATATTAATAGCATATATTTACCAGTTAAAATATATCTAATATGTATAGCAGACAGAATAGTTATTTCAGCTTTCATGTTCACTGGGTATATGAAATGTTTAGGTTGGACGTTACCTATCATCGTCTGAGGCCATTCTTAACCGCCTACGATAATACACGAATTGCGATGATGATGATGATGATGATGAATAAAAACATCTTTGTATATTTAAAGAAAACAACAAGAACAGATATATAGAGAGTTGGAGAAGAGATCTGTATCACACTATAAATACTGGCTGCTTAATTATGTCAGAAAATTTTATAAAATATAAACTTACATAAAATTATAGGGTGCTGACATGTTTGATGATGTAAGAAAATATTGGTTGATCTAATTCTGATGTATCTTAATTATTACAGCATTTTTTTATATACAATGTAGATATCAATTATTGATTAATAAATTAATAATGAAACGTTTTTAAGTCATTTTTTATATTTATTATAATGTAATAAAATATAACTTGTTTAGAACTGCCGCATTTCCACAATGAGTGAAAATTGATTACATGAAATGTAATTTTTAGTAAAATAATAGAAAACAATTTTGTTGCCAGACGAATAAAATTAAAAATTAAAAACGGGTATTGAAGCTTTTTTGAAAACATTTCTATTGAATAATAAATAACTGATAATTTCACACTGGAAATAACATTGAAATTGAGTGTTTGCGTTTATATACAACACAAGTTGCAATCGCAATCGGCCAATTCAGGTCAAACAATTATATTGTTTCGTATAATAATTGTATCGTTGACCATTAAGCTAATATATTCATGTGTACAGAATATTGAAAGAGATTTTCTATTGTTTGCGAATCAATGGACTAAATTTTCCAATTTCTAATATTGTTATATATGTATTATACCTATACATATGTAGATCTAACTATACAGGCCAATATACTGTTTTATAATTTCATTCCAGCATTTCCAGCATATATGTATAAAATGCACATGAATAAATTATGACTGTTGAATCATGGACGAACATAAATATTTAATAAACATATTAGTGATGGAAAGAGGAACGAATTTCTCTTTTACCGGTGGCATGTCACTATAATCTATTAGATTCCACGTGTCAAATAATATGAGATGTTTTGATTTGAATCTTGTAAGCAAATTGATCTTACCTACAACAACACATTTACCGAATGTCAAACTGTCAATTGTATAATTCATTAGTCGGAAAAGATCCCAGTTCGTAATATTGCAAGATTTGAAAATATTTTTACTGACACGGATACAATTACAAATTTAGACACGATTATTCTTAAATTATGAGCATCCTGATAGATGCATGAATCAATAAAAAATGCTTTATGTCCCATTGTTTCTGGGAATCTTCGACGATGATCTAAGAGCCTATTGGAAAAAACACACACATTCCTGCATCATAAATCAATCACGACTTAAATAAATATTGATAATTTTATTTAAAAGAATTAAACCTTGTTTTCGGATATAATATATTAATTTGAAAATGACTTTTCTATATAAACATATAATTTAAAAGCAACATATTCTCAATAATAATCGGTCAGGTATAAGCGGGGACCTGTAATTATCAAGTTTAATACAGACCAGACATGGTACACCGCGACCAAACATTCAATTACATGGACCACCCACCAGAGTAAATCACTAGTGAACACACTCTAGCTGTCCCGCGATACTTTACGTATATAATGTACATTTATATTCGCACTACATATAAATTTTGCACAAAACGTGTGTACATTTACATATGTTCATGTGTCCATACACAAATGTGGAAAAAAGTGGAAAAGAAATTTTACGAATGACGATTTCGAGAGAACAGAAGTTTTATTAATCAAAAATTAAGTCGATCTAAAAAATGTTTTCCATTAATGAAAACACCCCCCCAAAAATGCATACACATGCATGCATGTAGTTTGTAAATTTCGCTGTTGACTTGCATTTCTATTATTTAACAGTACTTCGTCATGTTTTTATCTTATACTGTATTATACATAGTAGAATGTACACACATCATCTAAGAAATAGAGGCTGACTCGTCATAAATATTGAATTATGATACATGTCTAACTTTATATGTTCCACCAATATGTTTGCATGTTCTTTTACTTTCTTGAAGACTCCCACATTGTGTCGCATAATTTTCGGTCTGGGAAATGAAAGTGTCTCTTTTTTTTGAACAACAACATCACAAAAAATATATATTGTATATGTATATTCCAGTAAAATGATTGTGCTGGTAAATTATTAAACAGTTCAGAATTTTATTATTATGATGCATAATTTATATAGTTTTCTTGACAAGTTGTAAAAGTGGTAATTTTATGTTGGAAATTTATATATGGTCAGTTCAAGTGCATGTAAGATGTAATAAAAATTTAACATTTTTCCTCAAGTATTAACTATATGGTTTACAAAGAATGAATCGTTATACATTTTAATGTTCTTAGACTTTGTTCTATAAATAAATGCGATTAGAAACAACAATTTTTTGAAAGAATACTTTTTAATCAAAATTATTTACATTTTCAATTTCATTCTCCAGACAAAATTCAAATAAAACGTCTTTTTACAAACCCGTCAACTTGTGAAAAGTGAGAATTGCAACATAAAAACCCATAAAATTATTATACATATGTCCTCATAAACTATCGCCATCTTCTAGGTGTATGCATATTTTAAATGCATTGAAGACCGTTTTTATGGCACTTAAAAATATATTAATGTTTGCCTTTTCAAAAGGTTATTAGGTATTTATTTTGTTTAGTAAACACTATATTTATACAAAATATTTTATTTGTATTTATTTGTACAAGAAAGAGTTTATAAGAAAACTGTTACTTGCCAAGTTATAAACAACTCGATGTCATCAGCATATCACATTCTTTGTCTTAAATAAACATACTTAATAAGCACGTTGGTTAATTGATGACTCTTTTAGATTGGAAACAATGAGCAAGATAAAACTTATGACCATTATGTTAGTACTTAAACTTTCTGAGTTACTGTAAATGGTAAACTTTAAACCCCAAAACAAACTACGATGGAAACGCATTTTAATTTAAAATTGATTTTATAAAGAATGTTTGCACAAGTCGCTTAATTATAGTATTTTAATCTGTCCAAAAAAGAAATATGTATCATAGAAGAACAGATGGGCATCATCCAAAAAACAAACACTAGTTCTATTAATTATAGATAAAGGCAATCTAAAAAGGGCCAAAGTTGCGCATTAATCTCGTATATAATACCAACTTACTACCACCCTGAAGAAAGGTGATGTCTGTTAGATAATTAACCCTTATCTTGCATCTGTTACGGTTTTGATGTCAAAATTGCCTCTTGTCGTTTTTGGGCCACTTGTTTCACAAAACCCTCACACATTCCCGTATTATACCGTGTTTTTGTTTTCTGGCCAATATTAAAATACGTTTTCCATATAATATCCCTCTATGTATACACATAAACGGTCAACTTGTGACATTTTGATAGAACGGCCCGTGATTTCATTCATCTCCGGGGAAATAAGAGAACGTTAAAGGGAGAGGACTTGGTCATGATAAATGACAATATAAGATGTCAGACATGTGCCCTTCATCGATGTCAATTTTATCATGTTAAATTCCGCTTTTATGAAATTTTCCCATAGAAATACACATTGTTAGTACATTTTCTTTATACACATATTTATAATACTTGTTTAATAAAAAAATACACATATTAAAAATTATGGTTAATTTAAAGTTTAAGTTAGGAATATAAGAGAGTAAAAAGTGGTTGATCCGTTAAAAGCGGAACAATTTGTGTGTATATAACTTGGGCATGGAGTATTCACGTGTGTATCGCACTTTGAAAGCATTTGACATAAACTTTTGTTGGGAAAATACGCTTACTTTAGTAAGATAAAAGTTTTCCCCCTAAAGTAAAAAAGTCTGAACAACCATTACCGATCCCCTAATGTTCCAGCAACAACACTAGAAGACATACGGAGATAATGTGGTGGTGGTGGGCGCATCTTCTTTTTATTAATATGTGCACCACACACATATACAGATCTAACGACACCCCATACACCAAATAAATCAAAATTTGTTCAATAACTGTGCAAGGAAAATTGCTAATAAATATTGCAGGTGCATCAACGCGCGCGCCACATGCATTTTTTATTAATAATACATTATTCCACCCCCCAAAACACAACTAAATACTAAACTAATGTGCTATTATATAGACGACAGAGGGTGACGAAGATCTCGTTTCGCTCTATTTATGTATTTATGAATTATGAAACGAAATGACAAGATGAGAAACTCATCATCTCTATATATACGATTTTTTTATTAAAGCTACAAAATAAACGACAAATAAACTAGCAATAAAAACTTTTTCTGTACACGTAAAACATCAAAAAAATATGCCAAACGAATTATTACAATTGTGTGTAACACAGCAGCTGCAACAGTAAAAAAAGCTTCGAACATATGTAGATCTAATTTGGAGCTTTTTTAACACTTGTGTTGTTTTTCCGATTCATTTTTGGAGGAAATTAAATAATCCGTAAATTATTTAGCGGCAATGGCAATTTTTATCATCTATTATAATAAATTGCATATTGCAAACTCAAGAGAGGTCATCAATTATTCATCTGAAAATAGACATACAGAAATATAAAGCGCTAGGGGTGGTTCCTTCTTCCCTGGAGTCCAGAATGGGCACAAATCTCACTTAGGTAGCAATGGATAACAATGACAGATTACCTTTCACTATATCCTTCCTACAAATAACATGCATGATGGTATACTTTTGCAATTCATCTGATGCTATGAGAGAAATCAAGCGAGGAAAATATAGTTGTGTCCAGCATTAGAAAAATTCCTTATATTATTCCAGAGATGTGTCCGATTTTTCATATTTTTGTTCTGGCTCTTCGATGGGATCTTTTTCTCTATATTACGAATAAATGCTGTTATAGTAGAAACGCAGTGTTTTTTTTCCTTATGTTTACTTCAGACAGGTAATCAGTTCATCAGATTTGAACGGATCAAAACGGTGTATAAAAATGTGTTGATGCTCTGTATTCTATTTATTTTGTTCAGAGTATGAAGGAAAGCCTCGGATTTATGGTGAATATTTTCTAAAAATAAGATTTCTCTTCTTTCAATACACTTGGAGACCTTAAAATTTTAATATTTAATGAATGTTGCATTATAAGCCCGAAATAAAATTCTTGTATGTACAGTGTCCTTCAAATATAATCCTTTTTCTTTTATGTAAAATATGTTTAATACACCCTAACATAAGACCACAAAATTACATGTTTACAGCAATTATAATTTGTAATCAACGTTAGTGTTCGCTGACGTTGTCAGTCGCTGATTATCATGTTTTATGTTTTGATTTCTTTAACGAAATAATCACAACTTTTCACTTGATACGCCCCTCGGTTACTCATGAACACTGTATTATAAAGAAGAATGAAGGTTAAAGAACTTTGTTAACTTGTTGTCGTTAATAATTCTAGCAATATTTCACTTTCAGTTTTAAAATAACCTATTTATTTTAAGAGTTATATAAGTCCATCCAGTTTGTAAGAACTGGAATACGTTCGACATATGGTTGAGTAATAACGATTTTATTTTCTTTACGTTCACATTACAGGAAAAACATTAGAAGAAAAATTAATATTTGTTTTATGTTTTAAATAACTAATTTTTGTAGTGACTAGTTTTAAAATAACCGCTAGAAATACGATTATTGTTCAATTTTCTAACAACTTGCACGGAAATATCGTTTCGTTGGAGGGTGAATGTTAAACTTTACATATAGTCCATTGAATTTGAGTTTTATTTGCGGTTAAAATTTATCGCCTATTTCGTTTTGTAGAAAACATGGTAAAAATATTACAAACGACAGTGATTTCGACCACAACTTGTACAATTTTCAAAAGAGAAATAAAAACTTTTCAAATATAAAATGGAGTAGCTTTTGGCATTATTACAAAATATGTTTAAAACATTTTTGTTTTGTTGACAAAGTGTTATATTCAATTTTGTATAATATTCATTTGAATCAAAAAAAAAATTGATACATTTTTTAGTTGTATTGTATTTGGACAATGAACTTCTTGAATAATATTGTTCGTTTGTAAGGTCACATATCAAATAAATTATTTTAATATGAATAAAACATCCACATCAAAATGCTGGACCAAAATGAAATGAATGAAATGAAATTTATTCTTTTTTTAGTTTTGACTTCCAAACATATTTTTATCTAAGTAGGTATATCACATACGTCTAAAATTCTAAATCGTGTATATACAGGGTATTTCAATTTTAATTTACCTAACCGAAAAGTTATTTTAAAAACGGCTGATTTAAAAAAATATTTCCATAAGTAAGTCATTTTATTTCATTTACATACATACATATACAAAAAAATTGGTTCTTGATCCATATTTTGTTTGTACGAGTAAATAAACACCGATCTGGTTTTTGACACACTTTTCATTTTAAAATTGGACTCAGTTTTTTTAGAATGATCTAATTTTTTTAAGATGTGACACAGTTTTAAGTTTTTGAATTTTGTAAACTTGTTCGTGACTTAATTTTTATTTGTAAACAAATATAACGAATTTTTCAAATAATTTGGCGGCAAATTTAAATCGAATCACGCTGTACCTATGCATATATATGTAGGTGTTTACTTTGATTATGACGTTGTAAAAAGCAAAAAAAATTGTCTAAGCTGAATCGTGTTGCCTTCATTAAAACGAACGAAAATTTATTTGTCCACCCAAGGGATTAAAGTTTAATCTAAGCGTTCTCTTCCACATATATTTTCCTGGTCTTATAGTAAGTCTTTTTGTGGTCATTTTAGATTTCTCCGGAGAGTTATTCAGGGGGCCGCGGCCAGGGGGTCAGCGTTTTTCCGGACATGATGTACGTGGGGAAAAGTGAATTCAAATAGCACCCCAAAACCATATAGAATAAGATATATCTGTCGTGCTCACCTATTCCGTGCTATTGGCACTTTGGCGGACGTGCTTCCGCTGGTAATTCAAATGAAATTCATGTTTCACTCGGTGAGTGTTAAATTTCCAAAAAAAAAAACACGACATACATATATGGTACATTTTTAATTTGCATAAATTATGCGAAAAAATTTGTTGGCTGTGAAAAACTAACAACAAATTTAATCAAGTTTCTTCTCTATGTGGTTCTCTCTTGTCAAAATCGTAACCTAAACAACTGGGCTGCTTTATGGCTGGTTATATGACAAGTTGTAAAAAAAAAACTGTCCCCACCTTGTATCAATCCCACAGCACTATATTTTCTCTTTTTATCTTCTTAATCTTATTTACTATGCTGTAGGAATATTTTGTCGTTGAAATGAATTGTCCACTTGTGACCGAATATATACGTATATTTATTCAGAGATTTATTAATTTTAATTGACTACCATGTTACATTTATTTGTTTTTCTCATCTATAGATTATTTGACGCTTCAAAGTGATTGATTGAACAACAATAATATTTAAATTATTTATGTCTTTACACGTTTTATTCGTTGACAATAATTTCCAATTCTGATTTAACACGGATAATATTATCAACGTATATGTTGTTCAACCGCACACTGATCTCGATAATGTCTTGAAATAATTTATTAACTGAAACCATTTTCAACTACTGGACTATTTCCGGTAATTCATTATATATACGATAAAAGAACACTTTAATTTAATAAATCGATTGAATATTATTAATTACACCATTCACAATCGACAAAATTGTGTGCATTACTGAAAAACTTTTCATATGGTTGTGATAAATTAATTTTTGCTTCTTCCGAAATTGAAACATTTCGAACTGGTAATCTCGTTACATAACTTTCCATACGTCAAAACAATAATAAAATATTAGGCTTTTTCAATGATTTAATTTTCTTTTCCATGATATACATTCACGAACTGTATTATATTAAAGTTTAATTCAAATTTGGAAAGAAAATGGCCAGAAATTGGAATTTAAGAACAAAACAATTATGACCCCAAAATACGTCTCTATTTAGTTAAGTAAATTTGTTTTCCTGTTAGGAAATATATATTTCCTTCCCTCTAAAAGATATACATATTTGACAATCTTAAGGGAATAGAATTTGTTCCGTCTTACGCAACCCCTCCATATTCGCAAATTAATTCTTAATTTAATTAGGGTACAAGAAATTCCTTCTCTATTTAGCTTGAGAAATTTCTTTATATATATAAATTCAACTGATGTTTTATCCATTCTTATATTGACTCGATTCCATCAACGTCGTCATGATGATGATGATGATGACGATCGAAATATCAATACAAGATGTAGATCAGGTAGTAATAAAATTATATTTGCGGTTAGCATCCCAAATAACGGGTATCGTTACCTGTAATTGTAGTTGTTATCGGGGCGTGGTCCAGTTCCATACTCCTATATATCTGACCGAAAAAAATCCTCTGTGCATTATTTCATATAAGCGGTCAATAATTTTTTCAAATTAAATAATATTCCTTTAGTTTGTTTATACGTTGGCCACTAAATAAACACTGCGATATGCACTATATTGCCCGTATTTTCTCAATAACATATAATTAGCCCTTACAAGACTCTATTCAAGTCGTTTTTTCTTTTTCTCTCATTTATTTAACCTTGCAAAGTGCATCTTTGCTATAACTATCAGACAATATTGCCAAGAATTTATTATAAGTCATAATATGTTCGTATATATACATTGTGGGTACAATTATGTATTAATTTGTTTGATGGTTAATTATTTTATTAACATTTAATTATGAACGTTTGTTGGATATATGAGAAGAAGTAAAGAGGTGGTACAGCATAATAATAATAAGAAAACCAGTCTGTATATTATGGACCATAGCAATCCCACGCAACGTATCTTACATTAAGAATCTAACAACAACAATAAAACAGTTTATAACCAATTTTGATGTTGCTTTGTGTTGTCTTTCTATCAGTTTGAATCTAAAATAGAACTAATTTTCTTATTTAACATTACAAAGAACGTGGAAAGTGTCAATTATCACTTTGAACAACAAGACACTATAATATGTTTCATTTTGTGATTTTCGATTCAATTTTATTATACTAGTTGGGTTTCGTTTTACTATTCCATCTATTTTATTGTTTATATAATAATATACATATACTTACCTTATACAATCATGATGTGTCAGCAAAATTTTAACACTAATTAAATATATAACACATCTTTCAGAAGTGTTTTCAGTATTGATTACTATCACGAATTTTATGTACAAATTGTTTTATTTCTTTTTTAATTAACCACTATTATCAATCTATTAACTTATGTTTAATTTACATATCTTAATTGTTTCATCTAATTTGTTTGAAACGATTTTTCATTAAAAAAAACACGTCGAATTTCTCACTTCATCTTAATTAAATAATTTGTTTCTGATTGTAAAGGAATTTTTAATTATGAGTGCTAAGCAGGGGGCCACGAAATATTAGATTCATCATTATCAATAAAGTTGTCCGTTATGTTTTTTAATAAAATCAAAAATGGAAACCATTATTCCAAGTGACCCGTTCAGATTTTCAACAAAATTAGCTAATAATATTTATTTTACACAAAAGTATGACAATGTTGGCTATAATGTAATGTTGTAATGGTTAGCGGCTATTTTTTGTTAAAATATTCTCTGTCGACCATCCATAACAGCCATGATGATGGAAACTAATAATATTAAATATTTTCATCTAAAATGAAAACATATCCCTTGAGCAAATTAAAGGAAAATGAAAAATTTTTGAACAAACAAGTTAGACAGATGTTGGAGAACATTTTATTGCGTTTTTAAACATAAACAGAACCAAAGTGAGAATTCTATGCTGCCCTTGGGATGGGGCTTAATTAAATTCACTGTCACCATAATTTTTTTTTTGTATTCACTGGCTGCGTTTTGTTCTTGTGTTTGCATGCAATTTTATGGTTGAAAAAATTAACACATAATAAAAATGTAATTAATAAAATTGGATGGCTTTTAGCCAATTTCCATTGAGTCTGTTTTCATTTTTAAGGATTTTGAATTAATTGTTGTACATGTTGAAATTTTGACCAGGAAATTTGTTAGCCTATAAAAACAAAAACGAACACAATTTCCATTTTAACACCGGCAACTGGTTTTCTTTTCTGGTAAAAGGGAAAACATAAAGAAATTTATTGTTTGATATGCTCCAGTGTTTACTTTTTCGTTGAGGTTTTGTTATGGGGTAAGAAGGGGGAAAATGCGACGCCCTTTTACGGTCGACTGTCTTCAGACCTGACGTCTCCACAAGCTTCATTTTGATTTTAATTTATACTAATTTTATGAGTCAGTGTAATGGCCCTTGAGAGTTATTGTGGTTTTTTTTATTCTAGTCTGTGTAAAGATACCTTCTTGCATTTCAAATGCATTATATTTATTTTAATGAATATCGAATATTTATTTATATAAACGAATTACAATTTCTATACATACATTTACACATTAATCAATAAAATATATTTTTAAAATTCCTTATAGAGACAAAGCAAAAAGAAAATTATCTAGCTTGAATTCTGTGATGTGAGGTAAAAGAAATTTTTAATTTACGGTTCGATGCAAACCTAATAAAATTGATTGTTTTCAGTTCAATGGAATTAAATGTTTTAATTTTTTATTATTTTCATGACTTTTAGTTATTTGATTTCAAAGAATTTCTATAATGATACAAATTAGATTCAATGTACATAATAATATATATTTTAGTACAGTTTGATTCAAATTAAAATGCTGCAACATTAGGTACATTAAATTTCAAAGAAAATACCTGCTTTTGATTATAATGTCGTTTTTTCCTCGTTTGTATAAATATACAACTTTTTCATTATGAAATTATGTGAAAATGTACATTTATGCACTTAAAATTCATATAAATTTGACATAAAAACAATAATTTATAATAACATATTTAATGTAATGCATAACATTAATGTTTAGACAAATAAATTTTATAAAATATTATTTTCAACAATGTTTATTAGATATAATAATATAGTCCTGAAAATTTAATGGAAAACATTAGCATTGAAACAATGCAAATTGTAGTTTCACGGTATGTAGAGCATAATATTACATTTGTTAACTAAACTGTATAAACAGAATTTATTGAAGCTATTAAAATCATAAATTTGTAGCACATGTGAGACTGTCAAAATGAAATGGAGGGTCCGTTCGACACGTTTCTCTAATTATCTCAATTAGTGAACTGGTCACTCTTCACAATATCATTAATCTAGTTTCAAATTTTAAATTTCATCCTGCTATATTGTTTTTAATACACTTTTTTATTTAGATACAGAACTACATAGTCTGTTCATTTTGACCCAATTTCAAACCAATACATTAAATGCATCATCCATTTTATTAGAATAAACCAAAACGTTATTTTAATTAAATTAAATTCAACGAATGTTAAACTTTTCCATCTTTTCCATCATGTAAATACTACAATCCTCCAATACTACAATATTATATACTCCAATACTACAATATTTAATATTTTAACAACATAATGTAATGTCTTTCTATAGCTTTACATAGTTGATTAAATATTGTGCACTTGGTTTAATGTTTGTGTTAATTGATTTTAATTACGGTCCGGCCGTCCATCTTAATTAAACATAATTAGGAGGGGTCAGTACTTTTGGAATTGTACGGATTATAAATCCAGTTCTATAATATTTAATATTATTACACACACACCCATTCATGTCCAAACTTAAATAAAACGTTCTATTATTAAACACTTAATTTGATAGTGTAATTTGTCGAATTTTTAGGGCTGCACTTGAAGGAAATTAATGTTTGTATAATACAATTATGGGATTGTAAATATCATGAATTAATTTATTAATAAATCAATCATGCTATTTCATTGTTAGTTTTTTACCATTTTTCCAAATTTAAATTCATCATTGTTTATAAAGACATACAAACGTGTTAATTATCATATTTAACAAAGAATAATACACTATTGTCTTATGGATTTTTTAATTTTAAAACGATTATGTCAATACCACCCCTAAATTTTTTATTCAAGTCATAATCCCAGGGTTTTAACGTTTTCACCTGTCTTTATTTTAAAATGTAGATATTAAGTTGTCATATTATAGTTGGTGTAATACTTTTTACAAAACAGTTGTTGGTTTCTAAAGAGTTTAAATAATGATAAGCATGAAATAATTGTTCGGGCAAGCGAAAACGATTCTTATATATACCTGACATTTACTTATAAATCATCTAAAAATCATTCTTTGAGACAGTTTTATGTCTTGACGCTGCAACAGGTGGAGAGAAATATTTTAATATTGGCTTAGTATTAGAAAATCATTGAAGAATTCGATATGAATGGAACTTTATCAGTGATTAACAAACAACATTTGTATACAATTAAAAACTGAACTCATTTTGAATAATTTCGTTGTGATGCTTTTTCTAAAAAATGTAAAAGTAACTTTCTCTCCCGGATTTACCCTGTTTGTAATAAGTTTGAAAATTGAAAACCCTTTCCTTCGAACCTGTTCCCGTTTAAGTGCTAAAATACAATTTTTTTTCGTTGATGAAAGAAGAATGTGTATTATTTCCGACATTTCTTTTGAGGTAGATCTCAATTTTATGTAGTAAAGGATATCCTGCGGTAATGCAATGACTGTGGCGATGTATATACGTCAGCATATCGTATAGCCTGTGTATTTTCCAAAAGGGCTACAACACACAGCCATACACAAAGGACTTAAATGATATCACTGTTTCGATCATTGACAGTGATCTAAAAGCGAACGAACGTTTTCTGTTTTTCTTTCTTCGGATACAAACCCAAAGGAGGGAACTGCTCGTTCGTTTCCATTTTCTTTTGACATCAAAGAAATGCTAATTTGTTTCAAACTTGCAAATTTCCTATTCGTATAGTTTTACAAATTTAATCCCCTTTTTCAACAGATTTTTTATACGTACATATTGAGAAAGAAAAATTTAAATTAAATTAAAAATAGCAAACTCAATAAATTTTTTATTTCGAAATACCAGTTCATCGTCCACTAGTTTTAAACTAAATAGGATTTTCTTAAAAATCTTTTCAGATTGTTAAACGAAAAATGTATTCTTTTATAGACATCTTAATCTGGTGTTATCTTAGGATCACAGCAGGTTGCCGCCTGTAATCTTCACTTACGCTACGCCAGTTTAAATAATTTTTTAAAAATTAAGACCTGTGTCATAACTAATTTTAACTAATGTGCCGTAATAATCACGGCATTTTATTAGCATGTAAATTATTACACTCGAAACTTGAATATAAAACGTGGGTTGAGAAAAATAATTTAAAAAAAATGATAGAAATTGTTTATTTTCAAAAGTGGATTTCAGTTAGTTTTGCTTTCAAACATATATAAAACAATAGAATATAATTAAACAGAAAATGTAATTATAATGGCTAAAAACACTCTACTACATTAATTAAATATTAACTTTGTAAATACATTAACATGAAAAGAAAATATAGTCATACCTATAATAGTAAATTAATTAGTTAAATGCAAAATTTTTGCATCACATTAATATATAAGTATTAATTAAACACAGTATGTAATTGATAACATTTAATATGTGCAGGTTGGTAGTATAATATGTGAATAAAATTTAAATCCACTACTACCACTACATTGTCTAAGTCCCGTAACGAGATTAGATACTTAATTGCGGTAGATTCCATTAACGTATCTAGCGTATGTATACCCATACATTACACGTTAGTGTAACACAAACTCAAACTAACATAGTAACAAACGTACAATATGTTTCCATTGAAGATTTGGTAAATTACCTCCCAATTATCTAGGCAGACAATGACGAAATGTTAATTATACATTAGAGAAGAGGCGCTTTTGTAGTATGGGCATTACACTTCCGCGAAATTACCCTTTATATATTCCACATTCGAGAACTACAAGTATGTACATATACATATATATATATTTACGTAAAAGGAAAAAGTATAATGTAAAATCAGAACAAATAAGGGCAGTATAATTTGTTCTCATTTTTCCACATCCATTTTTATAATAAACAATTTCTCAGTGTACATAATTCTCATATTAAATTACAATTTGTATCCAGAATATAATAGAATTAAGTCTAATTACATTTGATAAGCTTATCTACTCTTGACATTTTATTAAATTAGCCACCCTCATCGTTCAACCCTTTCACCATGATTCATTTGGCAGTTACACCAATGTGGATGTTTTTCTTAATTTTCTCTCAAAAAAGTTTTGTTCTTCAGTCTTCACAGCAAACCCTCCATAACACAATGTGTTTTTAATAACAAATCTAATATTATACCCCTACGGATATCATTTACAGAAGTATTTTTCGATGTCACATGTCTTTTATTATAGATGTCAATGGCATTGGGTAGTTTTTTAAGTAATATGCGGGACGTTACCCCTGTATTTTAATATCAAAGCATTTTAAACGATATCTAGAGTAATATTATAGAACTGTCTGGGTCTGCAAATGGCATTTTTATTGAACAATTATATAAATTAAATTAGTTTCTGGGATGATAATACCGTCCCTAATAGACCAATTTTCATTATTGAAATTTATATCAATTTTACATTAAAGAAAAACTTGTATTGTGATTTATTGTAAAATTAACTTTATTTTAATATAACGCTTTTGTGTTACAGTTTTTTACAGTTTAAAATGGAAACGTTGTTTTGTACGTTAATTTCCAATTTGAAATGTAAGCCAAAGTAAATTCTTTCAGTTTTAAACTAGTCTATGGAGATGATATCTTAATGTTTCACAAAGGATTTATCGTATATAACTACCAACATTTAACTGCTTCAATAATTACATTTAGTACCATGGACGTTATAATATAAACTGTAATCGTATTCGTAGATACGTCTATCTTTAGTAATAATATCTTTGAATATGGTAACATAAAATTTTATTAGCATTATTTAGTTACGGTAGATATTAAAATATACACATTTCTCTACACCTTAAGAAGTCGTCACAAATTTATTCACGTCAATTTATTTCCATCCATATTTAAATTTTTCCTCTCTCATCATTAGTAATTTTCACAATTTTTTAATTATTTATATTTATTCTAGATATATAAATATGTATTCCTAACTGTATTTTGTTTAACTTTTTCCAGGAATTAATAATTTATTAAGTATGTACAATTTACATTTAAAATAATAATGATTTAAAGTCGAGTAAGTTCTTTTTTTCCCGTACGAATAATAATTGATCAATTTTTAACGGAAACGCAATACTTTTTCAACAGCATGCAATAAACTTATTCATCATAATATAATATTTTGAACAAATTATGTTAAAGTAATAATTATAAAATGGAAAAACCGTTATAATATAGTTGAATTGAGAAATTATTACAAGTAAAATAACATGAAAATTATTTTAACGAATTTGTTAAAAGGGTTTCAATAAAACTATTGTAAAATGGAATAAAATATGTTAGAAAAATTTTGTACACCTGCAGCCCCGAAGGCTGTAAACAATACAAATACCATTGTAGGTAAATTTGCAACAGAAAATTTCTTCCTAAGTAAATAAAGTGCTGATGGCTTGAATAAAAATGAAAATTTTTCTTATATATGTGTATTGAGGTGCTGGTAAAGAGCAAACTTTTTTGTTATTGTATATACATATATATTCTCTCTTTACCCTGACGATTGTTTGTGGTTAACAAATAATGCGTGCTGTGGTATTGTACCATTCTTTACATTCAGCTCGCGGCCAAATTGGGTACAATCACTTTTTTCCTTATGATGATGAAGAGAGTTCAATTTCGCCAGCGGGAAGGATATATTGTAATTCTTCAAAAAGTAAACTTGTTATTATAAGTTACTTTTGCTTATATATATTACAGTCTGCGGTTTTGGCAAAAACTAAAGAAATATTTCTAACTTAAACTTTTTACAGAAATTTTTCAACAATTAATTTTCACTCATTAGTACTTTGATAAATTCATAAAATTGAACGATTCACGATTTGCTCGTTATACTTAATAATATAAACAATTATCGTTAGTTTATTCTTAAACAAATTATTTATTCAAGCCAAGTTTATAACAATAAATGTATGAGATAGAATCAAATAAAGGTGATTTAATTTGCTTCTTCCTGGAGGTTATGGGTGTATCTAAACTATTTCTTCTTTTCAAAAACTTGATGGTTCTTGAAAGACTCGCTTTAGGCTAGTAGATGTAGGTATCCTGAAACGATTCTATTTTCACCATATATACATAATGTATATACAAAGTTGTGTATAATATAGTCTTATAAGCCCCGGGATGTATATATGTATAAATATGCTACTATATATACTTTGAATGTATATATGTATAATATTGCAGGCATATATAAACTTTATTTTGTATACAAACATACACAATATTATTATTGACTCCATTAAAATGTTTGCTGGAGTTATTAATACGTAATCAATTATTTATGGCCAATATGAAACGATGGAATTTATTAAATGAAATATTTGGAAAAAGTTCAGCAGGGGCTAATAAATAAATTGTCAAAAATTTTCGATGACTTATTAATAATCGCATAAAATTGTCTGAATTGCTTTTGGAAGAACGAAATATTAAAGAAAACTGAAATGGGGTAAATTCGAAATTCGAAATACTTTAATGCTATAGCAATTTTGATAATTTACTTTCTAAGTTTCAATTTAATTAAACTTGAATAACTCTCTAGCAAGTGCTTAAAGTATTTTACCATTCCTCATTTTAATAAAATCAACAGAGAGAAAATGGTTTTAAATGCGTTACAATATAATTTAGCACGTTATAATTTAATACTTTAATACACATTTAATATTATAATAAATAAATAAAGTTTTACTACATTATTACATATAATCCATGTGCAAAGATCTAATTAAGTTTACATACCATGGAATTAGGTAGAGAAAATTGATTTTGAATTGCAATATGTAGTAAATCAAACATTATGTACATTAAATTGGTCATTAAATTTTTTACTATTATTACATACAGAAGCTTCTTATATCTTTCTATGACACTTATATATATTTTAGTGTCTAGTAATAAATTTAAAAAGATTACAGGTGCTGCCTATTACAATGACATTCTAAATATTCGAAAATGGACATTAAAATATACGATGTTGAGAAATTAATTTTACTAAAACGTGAATGCATGTGGAAAAAAATCACATCATAAAACATTGTTGGAGAATTTACGGAAAACGACCAGTAAAATACAATTTTATGATTTTACTTTAAAACTTATAGTGAAAGAATATTCTGTAACGTCGTAAATTTACTATAACGTATAAAATGTATAAAAAAGTATGGACCATGAATAATGAATGAGAGAATGTGTGTGTGTTTTTTTCGCTTATATGGTCGAATCTCAAATTCAACAGGTGATAAAAGCTAGGTATATTTCGTGTGGAACAAATTTGACTGTTCATATATCATTTAGTGGAAGAATTAAATAACAATTACATCAGTTTAGCGAAACCAAATCACTGTGGAGATTGAATAAAATATTGTTCTATTAATAAAATATCGATTTTTCAATATACCTAATATTCCATCAATGCAAAATGCAAATACTTTGTATTCAAATTCACGTTAAAATGTCGCAACGTGTGAATTAACCATTAGCAGCTATAGTAGTTTATTTTTTCACAGTTGGCGATTTTTTTTAAATCATTAATAAGTTAAAGCTACTTAATTTAGTAAAGCTTGACTTTACCAATAGCGCCAACGGTTAAAATATGTACTAATATCACTTAGAATTGCAAAAAAACAATAATCGTTAACGAAATACAAAATAACTGGTAAATAAATGCTGGTATGAATTATGGGCGGTTTTCCCCCCAAAATTCCGTTTGCATTTAACTATAGGAAGTGCCATTATACGGTTATTGTAATAAAATGAATGAAACCCCCCGCATTAATACAGACAAACATTTTTTCCTGTTAGCAGAAAATATAAAAATCAATTACGATTTGATAGTTAATAACATTTTGGGGATAGATATTTTTCGAAATCTACAGATGTCGTAACCAATAGCGTGTAAAAACCGCCAAACTAATGCCATATGGCAAAACTGAAATGAACATACAACACAGAAAAACAGGCCGAAATTCGGCTCTTTCTTCTATATTCCTAAAGTAATTAAGAAAATTGCAAAAACAATGGAATAATTAAACAACGAAAACACACAGCCAAGTTTTACGAGTCTTAAATTAAAATTACTAAATTAAAAATGAAAGAGAATAGAAATATTAAGCTCTCTTTCATTTTACACAGCAGTATATTTTGCGATTCGTATTAAATTATACGAGTATTCGTATAGAAAAAATTCAATTTTTTCACACGTGAATTAAAGAATGGAATATTAAAACTGGCGGCCATTATAAAACAGTTTGTTATTATAATATCTGTACCATTTAAAGTAGTTTTTTGTTTTTTTCAAACGACTTTTAATTATAACTTATACATATACAATAAAATAATAAAACCTGATACTGGATTTTTCTCTAAATTGCACGTTTTTAGTGCACGTGATCTAAACAAATATGAAGTGAAACTGGTTATATACAACAAGTATTATATTTTCTTTTACTAGACACAAATTAATGAATTATTTATTAATAATTTCTTGTTTTAAATTAATAAAAGCCTTTAAGTAAATAGTTTTGATCGGTATTGATAATCAATAAATATCAATTTTGATGATCATAGAAAAACAAGTAAATGGCGTGGTTATCAATAAATGTTTTATCATTATGTAGAAAAATAATGATCGGCCAAAATAATTCCACCTCTTTGATGTTCGTTAAAAAGCTGCTGGTATATATGGTATAGATAGCGCCACCAACCAGGGGACTACATTTTATACAATAATATAAAAATTTCACTTGTATATCTTTAAAATTCTGTCTAGACACATTCAATTGTATACTTTTTATTATTTATGTCAGATTTATCGCTATCCAACAGTTTTGATACCTAAATTCGAAACACCACGAAAAAAACTTATATATTATATGAGAGCTACATTATAAAAGTTGCTTTAAATTTATTCCGAGGGAAAAACGAATGCTGCTAACATTTTATTTATACATCAAAATTCTGCGATAATTGAGCACATGTGTCACATTTATTTGAATAATAATCAACTGATCTTGTTGAAATAATGCTGTATTATTATAATAAACTTTTTTAAAAAACAAAAAGATCAAAAAAACGTTCATCTTGCCTTAAATGCACTTCAACACATGCTTGAAAGAACTGAGAGCACAATTATGTGAGCGATTTTTTTTAAATCTTATTAAAATGCATCTGACAAAGATGAAAGGAATTATATTCGTAAATATATTCCAAAGTTTTTATCAAAAATTCAATCAGACCAAGAGAATTTGATTCGATAAATTATTTCTGAAATAATAGTTTATTTTTATGTTCCAATAATAGTAATCTATTCAATGTGATGAATAATTATTATTCTAATCGGTGTGATCGTTATCATTTAATTATATTTTTGTTTACAATTTCGAAACCGTTCAAATGAATAATGGATAATTTTTTCAACATTGTATAAAGAAAATTATGAAAAAAAAATCGACTTGTCATCTTAACATTCCATCTAAGACTGCTTGATTGGCTCTTAGCATATATTCTATTTTCTTTTTTGTAAATATATATGAACGCGAGTAAATGATTTTCATTTAGAAAGAGAAAGAAAAAGACACATTGTTGAAAAGTGAAGAAGTTGACTAACGAGGGCCCCCGTGGACCCGTCGATCCTGTCAGCCGATATGCGGATTAGCAACACGTCTGATTGCGTGGTTTCCGCCGACCTTATAGCTATATAGTTCCATACAGGACCGTATTGCCGCCAAATTCTTAAAACTAATACACCAGCTGTCAGATTATTATTGTATTTCCTGTTCCTTAGTACCATAAATTTAACGTTAATTAATTTTGGCAAAGGAAGTTGTTTTACAGACAATTATTAGAAAAATTTTAGAAATTCCTATATAAAATATTGGTCCGAAAGACTTTCTCTATTAATTTAGTTCATTCATTTAAAGAGACCCTAAATACAGTGAAAATATTCGACATTTTGAAAAATTCTTTATTTTTATAAGTATATTAATTTGAAATTCAATTCAGATATCAATAAAATAGTGAATTTGGTATAAAAGTCACATTTACACAGCTAAAATAGTCTAGTATCTTTACAGATTTCTGTAAAAAATTCAAAAAATTGTTAAAAGATTAAAAGTATTACAAAGTGAGTTAAAAATTGAACACGATATAGTTGAAAAATCAGAAATAGACTTTCAGTTGTAAACGAACAGAGTACATCTAATAAATATTTCCAAGTACAGTCCTGTCCATTTACTTTACCGTTTCGTGTACATAAACTAGCTGCGTGTCTTGGTCACCTAAACTAAATACACGTCAATTATTTACCCCTGTCCATTAATAATGTGAGTATTTTATTACATATTATACCTATATATGTTTGTCGGCGAAATGTTGTTTTTCGGTGGTGGTGACCAAAAAATGCACGATTCCGATATGTATTCTTTTTCTCCCTGTATAATTAAAAGTTTTTCATACATAGAGACATTATCCAATTTTTATAAAGATTTTTATCGTGTACA